>QEOT01000163.1:68049-135500 GCA_003123785.1 Pterocarya stenoptera
GTTATTTTCTTTATGAGGTTGTGAGAGACAACAGTACTAGGGCTTGAGAATTTCAACAACAGTTGCGAGTTTCCAGGTTTTGAGAGTTACTGCCATAAAGGACTAACATTTTTTTATATTGTTGAAATTTCTTTGATTTTTCGTTCATAAAACCCTCAAAGAGCTCAATGCCCATGAAGTTTGGAATAACAAAGATTTTGTATTTCTACTTAATTTGAGTAGGGCTTGAGCTGTGGAGTGAGTTATTCTGCTGCACTGTGCAGTTGGTAACCAACTGCTGAGTTTCCCACAGCTAACACACACACACATATCTGGGCATATAAGAAGAGTAGTGGCAAATGTGATTATTGTTTAAATAAGAACCAGTGATATTCTTGGTGCTTCTCATGTAATATTGGTCATGTACATTGTCCTGCTACTTACTGGGTAGTGTTAATTTGGGTGCTTATATATATATATATATTGCTCTTTCTGTTTGGTAATTCTTGGAAATCTTACACTTTCTGTTTGTATAAATATATCAAACTCTCTCTGTTAATGTCATTTTCTTACCAAACTTCAAACTGAACAAATAATTAATGTTTCTTCATCAGATAAGGGCTTTTTAACTTCTAATGGGTTGGACTTCTACTGCACTTTCATGATGTCGACGAAATCACCAGTATCTAGAAAGAAATTAAATAAAGGAACACAGTGACATTATTGCCAGCTCTCACATGCTAGCTAGCTGCACTTTCATCACATTTTTGGGCCATAATTGCTGGGAGTCAAAAAAGGGCTGGCATGAGGGGGGATGTATGCAAATGGAAACGAATGATCATCAAAGACAAAAAGATTAAAAAAAAAAAAACAAAAAGAAAAGGAGAAACATGAAAAAATTGGAGTCTGTACGTACGATTCTTGATAGTTCTGGACGTTCCCAATTAGGACAGCTCTCTCCTTGAAAAAAGTAACAGTTGGGCGCCTTACATATATATATAACATACTACAAGTTCCATCAAGCAAATGCAGTGTATTATTGTATAATAGATTCGACTATGTTGGAGGGTGATGAAATAGCTCTAGTTTGTTTGAGCTTTGCTCACTTTGGTACGTGATAGTAATGATATTTTTTATGTTAGTTGGTAGCTAGGTACCTCTAAAAAACTTCTCTGGCTCATAAGTTAATGTGGATCCCATTTGTTACATTGCCATTTAAATTAATTCAATTGGATTTGTAGTAATGAACAAAGACTTTCTATTTTATTATATTGTTAGAATTCTCGAAGTATGCCAGAAATCTAACTTTATATATCTGGGGATCATTTGAAGTTGCACACTCCTAGCTAGCTAGTTGCCTATTTTCAATAAGGTGATTTAACGTTCCAGAATTACTGCCAATAAAGGGATGAAGTATTATAGAATGATGGAGCGCAATTTAAAGTATATATGTTAGAGATCTGTAGCTAGACTTTCCAACATATGGAGGGTTTTTTATTTGCTTTTTGCTTTTTTTTTTTAGATTCTATTTTCTGGTGGATAATATCTTGCCAAGAAAAATGTAATTTTTTTTTTATAAGATTCTATTTTCTGGTGGATACCAAGATTGTGAAGCATTTAGATCTCCAGACACATGAGATGAACTTGTCAATAAAACTATTCAGTTGTGGCAACACAATATGCAACTAGAAATGTTTGACATTATAAATGGTTTTCCGGCACGTTCTGTATTTATTATGATGACATACAGTCGCTGCTACTGTGATTGGAAATTATTATTGATGTCTACGCCTTTTTGTGACGAGTAGAAGTTGCCGTTATAGCTGGTTTATATAAATAGGTCTCTGCATGCTTCCTGCAGGACTTTTCCCCTCCCTTCTCATTAGTCGAGCTTCGATTAGGTATACTAAAACATATTGGTATATACCCACAGTTGGTTAGCTGAGATTCCTACGTATCACATATCGAGAAAGAGGGATTTTTTTATCTTGTTTTCAACCCCCACCCATCTAAATTGTTGTCAACGGTGTACTTCTCAATTCCCAGTAGTGTAGGGAGAATCTATTAATGAAAAAACTGATACTCCATTGCTTCCCTCCACCATGCACATTGATAAAGTTGTAGCTTCTCTATCTTTGTAATATTTTGCAAGTTTCATGCACCCAAGAGGTAATTTTAGAATGTCATATGGCTCGACTATATACGCTCACTAACTTGAAATCCCTAGCGACAAGTTGCTCACTCAGCTGACATTCTAATGACATCTGAACATTGATATCTGTTGGGACCAATCTTTTGTGTGTTTACAGGCTCATATGTCCGGGTGGATCCCATTTGGTCCATTGCCATTTAAATAAATTCCATTCGATTTGTACTAATGAACTAAGGCTTTCTATTTTTTTCTATGTTCAGAGTTATGTTGACACATGCTGGAAATCTTAACGTCGACATATATATGGGTATCGTAAATATCATGCACACTCCTACCTAGCTATTTGCATGCCCAAGAAGGTAGATTAACATCCCAATTTACACTAATCCGGGGTTAGGTATCATTGCATATGAGACGTAGTTTAACGTCTATATGTTAGAGATCACAACCATGCCTTAATGCTTTATGATGTGTTTTGTGACTTGCTTTTTTGCCTTTTATTTTTTTAATTTTTTTCCCTAGTTTTACATTCTTATTCTTCCTTTATCAACTTTATGTTTAGCCAAATTGCACCTGATTTTGAAATGTCCTAAAGGTTAACTTGTGATGTTGCAAACTCATTGAGACATGACCTTTAGCAAATTAAGGCTAGGGTGTTTTTTTACTGTTATTACTTGGGGTAATACTTGCCATACTTGCCTTACTTGCCTTGATATAAGGATGTATGTAACGTGGTTCCGAATGTCCTATGTTGATTTACCAATATCAACTAATCCTTCCCAATCTGATACATGGTTTGTCACAAAATTACCTACTGCACTTGGTAAACAATTGCAGAATATATAAATGCCAAATGGATCTTTCTTGCTAGACCCATGCAAGATTGCATATACTCAACTACATTAATCTGCTACATAATCAAGTTTGTAATTCATTTACAATCCATTACAATTGGCTCACTTAAGCAACTTATCTAATTCAGTTTTAACACTTGGTCAATTTTTTCCGAGTCTCACTTTACACACACTATTTCCAGTATGGGTGTAGGGTTCTATATATAGAGTAGATGAAGAACCCTTTTAGATTGACCCTTCGACCATATTAGAACATCTAACATCTGAACTAAATAGTGGAGGGACCGAGCTCGAGGATGATGGCTGTGATGATGACTTTGGAATTGACAATGCCCATGCCAATAGTGGTGGCAACGAGGAAAACTATGCTCTTGACGATGATATTACCTCAGATTCAAATGATGGTATGGGCAAGTACCCTCCATTCATGTTTATTTATATTTTTCAATGCTTTCATCATGATTTATGTTATGTGTTAAGCAGATGACACTAACAGTCCCTCAAGTCAATAATGCATATTTTTTGGACAGGCAAAAAGGTGAATGATTGAAGTTATCTGTTTTGATATCATTCTCATATTTGAGTGTCCTAAATATTCCATCCGAACTTTGACTCATTGAATGATATATGCAGTTAATGACTGTGACGATCATGAAAAGCACATATGCTAGATTTACGGCCAACTGCAGAAAACAAATAGAGGTAACCTTGGGAAATATATAGCAAGGTATGGTCTTGCCAGTATTTTACTACTAAAATACTGACATATTTTACCCTTGAATTATAATCAACATTTTATTCTTGATCTGCATTCACGAAGTATGTCCTGTAACAATAGATGCATGAATCTATATACTAACAAAACCATTTTGTTCTTATATGCAGATGACGGCTGTTGTGGCAGCCACCTAATTTTGAAAATCACTAGCCGGGGTTGCATTACTATGTATGTTCCAGCCAATTATTTTATTATTCCTTTAAAGTCTGTCTTAATAAGTGAAGGTAGACGTTATTATGGTGGAAGCTAGCTAGTAATGCATAACCTCGTATTCCCAAATGATTTATGTTACACTTCCTTCCAAAATGATGTGATTCTAATAGAACTAAGATGGTTTGACAAGTCGACAGGACTTCAAAATACTCCACAAATCCTCTAAACACAGCAGGTTAATGCCTCTTCCTCTATATGTCAAAATGCCTCATATGAATACTAATAATGAAAAGGGTATACGTGAAGTCCGCTGAACATCCATGTCATTATTAAAAAGCAAGGACATACTACATTTTAAAAATGGGAATGTGATGACCCCAAGGCAATAAATTTAAGAAAATAGAATTGGGTTCAATGGCATTGGCAACTAATCAATTTAATTGCAGTGTTTACGTCGAATTGTTTGATTAGAAAAGTTAGGGATGGGAGAAACATTAAACTTGGAGTCCTTTTTCCCTTTTAACTGCGCAAGATATTAGTTTGGTTTGGTCGAGGTTGTGTTTGTTGTGATTGAGGTATTGATCTCGTGGTTGTTGATGGCTGCTACTCAGTAGGAGCTTATTTCTTTTGCCTCTGTATTGATGCACTGAAATTGAGCATTTGAAATTGCCAATATTTCTCGATAATCTGTAAACCTGCTTTTATGTATGCTGGTTCAGTTGCTGCTATAGTGATATTTTACCATGATGACCCTTGCATATAATATGTTCAATTTCTATCATTTAGCCTTTTGCATGTCTGATATTTTGCTAAATGAATCTTTGAGGCTTTGAAACTTCATGTTTGGGTGCCGTTAAGAATTAGGAAATGTAAGCTAGAGTAATGTATCCTAGAGTGGAACTTTTTCTAGCTTCTGGAGACAAAGCAACTACTCTATAGTTCACTGGGCAAAGCACTTTATCTGAAAACTTATGCAAGAATCTGATATGCAATGGAATTATATTGGAGTCATTTTGAATTATGCATTCCCCTTCAAATTATCTTGTTAATCCCACTCTTCGTTGACTGGGCAAAGCACTTTATCTGAAAACTTCTTTTCATTATGTTTCAGGCATTTGTTGACAATGGAGCCCAATCATGTAAGATTGTTTCAGGTATATCCAATTGCTGTTATTTGCTTTCCGTGGTGATATGCCTAAAGGGTTGGCCTTTAACCGTAAGTTCCACACTCTGATTGTCTTTACTTAATTTGTTTAAATCACTGAATTTTGTTAATTGTCATGTCTTCAATATGTCTTCTTTTACAATTTGCAATATATTCAACTTTACTACTTTAATGGCTTATAATGTACTACTTAAGTTTGGTTACTATATCAGTACTTTGTAATGATAGCTAGTTGGCTACATTAGTTTGAAGAAATAAGTGATAGCTGATTGGATTTACTGTACCCTTGAGTCATACCTTGAATTGCATTGACAATATTGCTCTGTTTGTTGGGAAACTTGATTTTGGCTTTCTTTGATTATAAAGAACGAACAAACCCCGAATTTGGTAGCTTTTTATAAAAAAGTGCATTGGTCAATAAAGAAAGGTAGATTTATCCTCAACACTGTAGAACACAATTACATAAGTGGTTAAATCTATTGATGTTTTTAAAATAAAACTTCTTAAATATTACATAATCGAGATTCAAAGAAGCTCAAGGGTGTAGAAAGATGGTCTGCTGAGAGGTATGCAGGAGCTCGTATCCAAGAATCAAGAACAAGATCAAGCTGAGGTGATGCATAAGGATTTGGTGAAATATAAAGCTGCAGTCGATGAACACCTGAAGGAGATTAAAAATTCTTTGGGGATGCATGAGGAATTGATAATATGAAAGCTCAAGTTGAGCGACAACTGGTTGAAATTAAAAACTCCTTGAGCGGTATAGAGCAATTAAAGCAGGACACTGCTTTTAGTCCTCCGGCTTCTGAAAGATGGGGAAGATTGGCTTGAGAGTAGTAATCTGAATAATATCCAGGGGTATGGCCAAAACAAATAGAGATGTGCGAGAGATGGTGCCCAAGAAGCAAGAGGAAGATCATGCCAGTGTGACCCCAGATTCTTCTGCTACTGCCAATTAAAAGTCACAGCTTGATAACTCATTGATTCCATTTCAAGAAATGATTATGGAGCTGTTTAAGTGGAAGGATAAGATGGAGCAGCGTCTGGAGCAGATATCTAATTCTGTGAGCTATATTCAGGCATCAAACCAATTAGATTTTCTTATGCCCTTCAGCTGTTAGAAGATGAAAAAAATAGGATAGGATGTCAGTCATTAGTTCCATTGGAAAGCCATAGATACCTTTTAGACTAGTAGGATGTAGACGTTGTATAGCATTTACAAGTCGAATGCATGACTCCCTAGTTCAAACTTTTAGCCGGTAGGATCCTTGTCTAACCTACATGATGAATCAACCTGCTAATTTAATGAGTAAATTTGTCAAGAACCTTGACTTAATTAGGCAGTGTAAATTGTGGATATTCCGCCTTTTAACTGGGATGGGGCATAAGAAGTTGGTTCCATTCATGGATGGTGTAGTTTCTGTTTGAATGGGCTTTTTGTTTTTGGTACTGGAATCAATGACCTGTCGACCTAGCTTATTTATTTTCATCATTTTGGATGATGTGATATATAATTATGTTTTATTTGCAGTGCTATACATATTGGTGAAAAAAAAAATTACATATTCATTAAATAAATCCAGAAACTATCATTAAGGGTAGAAAGTTATCTCTACTTAGAGTTATTCCAGTCTGCTAGTTTGGAAATTTATTAATAACATGATAGTAATGGATAAGGTTTTCTTGTTATTTTTATGCAACAGGTCTCGATCAATTAGCAAGGGGACTGAAATGGACTTTATTTTAAAGACACAATGCTGCCTGAGAGACTAAGTGAATTGGAGGAAAGGTGTTTTTGAGCCAAGACCACAACTCATGCTTCTGACCAGTAAATCAAACTATTCACCATGCAGTTCTTGAATCTAGATGTATGAAGTGCTTCTGCAAGTTTCCATATTGTTGGAAATTCCTACTTGCTATGTTATTTATATTGGCTGATTCTGAAGTTGGCATTTTATGTGGATCATGTTTATTGATTAGGTAAGTAATATATAAAATATGTGTGTATATATGGAAGTGCTTTAGCTAGTTTTGGAGTTGATAGAGTTTATATCAATCTAGTTTTTATGATGATGGCATTTCTGTAGCAGTGTTATCAACAAAGTATATCAGATTGTGTGAACATTCTATCTTGGGTCATTAATGACCATTATGTCATATTGATCATTATAACAATGGTAAAGATCTATAAAAATCATTGAAAAAATGATGGCCAAAGACCATTACAGGTAGCAAATATGGGCATTAAATTTGACTAATATGTAATGAGCAATAAATATTTCTCCCTCAAATGCAACCCAATATATATCTATATATAGCTGGAGTGTTCTATTACCCACAATGTATCCTTGCCGAAAAAGATGTTTTAGTGACAACATTTTAGACCTGCATGCAGGAACAAATCGACCATTATAGTTTTTTCAACAAAACTTTTTGTCAAGAGAAATTTTTGTTGGTGATGCCTAGTTGCGGTAATTGTGTTTTAGCAGCGGTATCAACTTGTTAATAGAACCAATTTACAACGATACTTCTCATGGTTAAACTCTTGTTTTGATAATGTCTCTTTGTGGGAGATAAATTTTTGCGGCGACATATGCAGCCAATAGTAATCCATTGTGGCAATGACTATTTGTAGGAGAAAGGAAATAGTGACAGAATTTCTTGATGCAAAAAATAGTTTTGTGGCAACATATCTGCGTAGCAATTAAGTTTAGTGTGCGATATCGAATGATCTGGTAGACATATTTCTGACAGTTTTTTTCCTTATTAGCAACGACTGGAGTTGCCACAATAAGTAGACATTTGCAACAAATTATACTTTTGCCGAATTTCATACTTAATTGGCTTTTTATTATCTACAAACCAGCGGCCATGAGATTTTGTCAGTATTGGTGTTTTACGGCAATTTTTTATGCTTATTGTGGCAAAAGTCATTGCGGCAAAAACCTGATTTTGTTGTAGTTGGCCCAAGTGTTATACCTTTGTCTCTCTTTGTTCTCTCTGAAATTGCTGAAATTCGTATACAAGAGATCAAAACATTATATATTTATAAAAAACGGCGTTGGAAACCCTAAAACTGCAAATTTGGATTCTTCGCTCAAGCGGCGTTTCGAGAGCTCCTCAAGTGAACAACCAATTGAACATTAGCTCGAGCAGTCTGCCAACCATTGCTCGAGCGAACACTAGGGTTAGTGCTTTGCTTGAGTCTATTGTCGTGCGAAACTTGAGCGAACAATCTGTCTAACCTTCGCTCGATCCCACTGTCGGGTACACCTCGAACTAACTCACGGGTTGAACTTCAATGGAGCCAAAGTCGAGTGACAGTCGAATGAACTCTATGTTTGCGCCTTTTCTACTCACAAACTAGACTACACATGCAACCTAACATGGGCCACACAATAGGAAAATCGTTAAGAATATAATACAAATAATTAAGTCTTTATTTTTTCATTAGTCTAAACTTTTAGAATAAAAAATAAATTCTCAAAATGATAAATTATAAAATATATTTTATTATAAAATAAATTTAACCATCATTAATATGTAAATTTACTTTTATAATATCTAACACTTTTTGAATATATAGCAACTGCCATTAGTCTTTGAAAATTATATCGTATGCAACGACTTTTTGGTTTGACGGGTGGTTTGAAAATTATATCGTTTCTCTCCCTGATTCATTGTTCACGTTGGCTGCTATAGCCATTTTACCGTATGCGCTGCTCCAAAAGTTGGACTTGCGAACACTGTACTGACACTTGGCGTTTTGCAGTCTTGATATTTCAGAGCAGCAAATTAAAGAGAGGTACGACGTACGTGCTTCTAATTTTGTCCATCTCTATAACTTGCTTTGGTTCTCAAATTTATTGTAGTCAGATCACCAGATCGGTCGAGTCCTTTAAATAAAATGAAAAAGAAAACAACATGATTTTCTTCGATCGATTGGGCTATAGAGGTTTTCTAGATTACTATAAAACTCAAGTTTGTTTTTTGTTTTCTATATATATATGGTGATACCTTTATTGAATGTGTATTTAAAGTGATCGCAAAAACCACAAAAAGAGTACTAATTTAGACCGTTGCCTGATCAGTACAGTTCCCATCGGTGAACTTCTACTGACGCTTAGGGGAGTCGTCTTTGCTGCATGCCTCATAGCTCGTTAATTAGTGAAATACTTTCACCAACTTCTTCCTGGCAACTTCTGTCAAAGTTCTTCTTGAGATGAGATGGTTTGTTAACTTATGACTTTTGCCTAATTCACTTTCAACTAGGAGTAGTCTACTAGTCCCAGTAAAGGTTTAAGAGGACTAAAGTTAGGAGTTCTAAAGTTTAGAATACTCCCCTAGCTAACATCTCGACAGAATAGGATCAAGAACGACCAAAACTGGTCTTCACAAGCTCAGTCACATAGACGGGGTCCTGTAAACCTACAATTAATACTGATCATGTTGGGACGGGAGGGAGAGAGAGAACATATCTTTTTTTAACAAGGTCGTGCATAAAACAGAAGCAAATTACGGCATCCAGTGGAGTAGCTAAAATTATTACAGACTTAGTAGGGTGGGTCTTTCCCATTGTGGAAATCTAGAAGCCAAGGTGGTATAGAAATAAGTGGAGTGCTTTCATATAGACAATTGAAAGCTGCCTACTGCGCAATGGAATGCGCCCATCGATTATGATCTCGATGTATTTTCTAATGTTCCAACTCTCAAAAGATTTTAACAGGATTCTTGTGTCTCTAGCTATAAGTTCGATGATCCGGTCTGCATTTTTTTTCAAGTTCCTCAACCACACCTATTGCCACTTGGGAGTGCCAATAGTGATTTTTCTAATATGCTGAGCCTTTGCTTCTTTAATGTGTACATTGTAGTGGCCTAACCTTGATTTGAATTTTGACTTATAATGAAGTTGGTTATAACAAAAACTATCCTCTGATTTGCATTCTGCTGCAGTAGTACTTCATGTGCTTCTCACAGCTACATCAAAAAGTTAGCAAATAATGGCCCTTTGGTATAGCTTTCCAATTCAAAGGGCTATTCGGCTGCTTATTGCCCCTCAAGCATTACAATGTTCTTTGAAATTCTTTTAAGGACACCACCAACAAATTTTCTCAAGTTTGGATTGAAGGAATCATGCAAAATTTTATTTCTGGAAATCATATACTGTCCATGGCAATAATGGCAAAAAGTTGAAACTGGTGCTCTGCAAGTGAAGGGATGTTGAGGGAATTTGAAGGGGTTAATAAGCACTTTAACTAAGTAATAATCCCTAGAGCTGCAAAACAGGAACTGTCCAGGGACCCTTTAGAAACAAATGGGTGGGAGTTAAATGTGTGAGTACTCTCGCTTATAGAAAAATAATTTTTCAACAAGGACTTCGTAGCAATAATATTGAGCTGAAACAATTAACGAAAGTAATTAACTGCGACAAATAATAATAATAATAATAATAAGGTCATGACCTTGTTTTCGTTGGCCTCCTCCGTAATCCTTAGCTTTCAAATTATTTTCTCGTACGAGTTTCAGAGTTGTATTATCAATTGATTGTTTATTTTTTTTCTTGGAGCATATTTCATTATATATATCGAATTCTAGTGTTTATAATTTTGCCACCAGCTTGATTTCTGAATTACACACTTTGAATCTACAGAGCTAGTTTGGATTGAAGGGGATGACGAAGAATTGATGGAGTACTTCATGTTAAAGTCAAGTTCTGTACTGTGTTCTAGTATTTGTTTTTTGTTTACTAAAGAAAAGAATTACAAAAGAGGAAAAAAAAAAAAAGAACGGAGATTTTTGTACGAATTGTAGCAAAAATGGCCGAGTACACGGTAGCACCAGCTGGACAGTGGCTAGGTTATTCGTTTCGCTACATCAGCAACGTTGCCAAGATGAAGAATTGGGAAGAGAAGTTACGGCGTTTTAGAGATAGCGTGCAACATTCCATTGACGCTGCTGTCAGAAACGGTGAAGAAATTGAAGATGACGTTAAAAAGTGGTTGACGGAGGTAGATGACATTACAGAACTGGCAAAGAAAGTTCATGAAGGCGAAGAAGAAGCGAAGATGAGGTGCTCATGTATAGAGGTGTGCCTGATTTTGAAGCTAAGACATCAGCTAAGTCGGAAGGCCAAAAAGATAGTGAAACTTATAGGCGAAGCCTTGGAAAATGGAAAATTTGACAGAATTTCATACCGTCCTGCTCTACAAGGGATAGTGACTACCAGATACATGGATTGCATGGAGTTTGTGTCAAGAACGCCAACTGTGAAGGGACTTTTTTTTTTTTTTTTGGGAAATCTCATCTTATTAAATTCCCTCACTTTTGGCGGAGGAAAACCATGTAAAACAAGCACTAATATCTGCAGATTACATTAACCATATTAACCAATTTACATCCAGACCAAGAGCCTCTATTAACCCAAGAGACCTAGGCCAAGAAACTAAACCAGCCGAATGTTGGGAAGACCTGCCTTTTCTAACCTCAATATACCTTTAAGTCCAAAGGGAACTTCTGTTGAAGACCACCAATGCCCACTACACCCTTCCGCACCCATCCTTGCTGACGCTAGACAGAATAGCGATTATTCTGTAGGCTAGTTTCAACAGATGATTCACAGGAAAGAAAACAAGAGATTGCCCCAAAACACAGAGAAAAACGTCTCTGATGTCAATTCAAATTGTCAATAATCAAGAATGATCCAAATCAACCCACAAGCCGGGCTGTAATAGCTGAAAATCGACTGTATTGGAATTTTACCAAAAATAGCAAAATCCCAATAATCATGCCAAAATTAAATACATAAACTAAGAAGTAATCTGCCAAAATTCTGGCCCAAATCGAGTTCAGAATCACTTCCAAAACAGTAAATGAAATATTACCATAAAAGACAAAAAATAACTAAAAATAGGAAATTGGAGGGAAAAACAGTGGAATTTGGCCTCGAAAAAGATGCACACCGAGAGTAGCTCAGTGCCCACGACGTGCGCGCCGAAAAGAGCTTTCCGAATTGGGGTCATATGCGCGATTCTGATACCCGTAGCCAAAGTTATGGCTAAAATACCATAACGTGCCCAAAACTGCCCCAACTAAGGAAAGATCATGATTTCCTGCCTTCTTTGCGTTGATCTGCCACCTCAAGGTATTTCAGCGCAGTCAACGTGCAATCTGACAACTCAGCATCATCTGACTCAGATCCTCCTGCATCAGTCGCCCCGGGTTGGAAAGAACTCGTCCTCGAGTTCACAGTGGCTTCATCAGGATCCACAAAACAAAGGCTCAAGTGTTTCACATTAAATACATCAGAAGTCTTCAAATGGCTGGGGAGCCGTAACCTGTAGGCATTATCATTGATCTTCTGTAGGATCTCACAGGGTCCAATCTTCCGCTCTTTCAGCTTATTATACTCTCCAACAGGAAAACGATCACGAGTTAACACTGCCCAAACAAAATCACCAACATCAAAAAGTACCTGGCGACGATGACTGTCTGCTTGAGTCTTGTACTTGGTATTGCTCTTGTGAATGGCCAATCTCACTTGATCATGGATGCCTCTAAGGTGTTCTGCCATCTCATCTGCCTTAGGATTCAAACGACCCACACGTGGAATGGGGGCTAAGTCCAGCACACCGGACGGGTTCTGACCATAGGTAATCTCAAATGGACTCAGTCGTGTGGTTCTATTCTTGGATCTGTTATAGGCGAATTCTGCTTGGGGAAGGGCAAGATCCCATTGCTTTGGCTTAGTTCCAGCCAAACTCCTCAAAAGGTTGCCCAAACTCCGGTTCACCACCTCGGTTTGACCATCTGTTTGGGGGTGGTAGGCGCTACTGAAGTTCAACTTGGTTCCCAGTTTCTCCCATAAGCTCTTCCAGAAATGGCTCATGAACTTGGTGTCACGATCTGAAGTGATTGACCGGGGAACACCATGTAAACGAACAATCTCCTTGAAGTAAAGATGAGCGATCTGAGCAGCATCCATTGTTTTCCTGCAAGCTACAAAATGGGCCATCTTGGAAAATCTGTCAACTACAACCAAAATAGAATCCATAGATCGTTGGGTCCGGGGTAAACCCAACACGAAATCCATACTGACATCAAACCAAGGAGCCTCAGGAATAGGCAAAGGAGTGTACAGGCCTGCATTGGTGAGAGTCCCCTTGGACCGCTGACACACATAACATCGTTCCACATAATGAGCCACATCACTAGTCAGTTTGGGCCAATAGTAATCAGAGGACACTAGGGTCAACGTCTTATCTCGCCCAAAATGACCCTCGCTATGAAGTTCACAAATAATCTGCTGCTTTAGTGAAGAATCTGGGATACACAACTGTAATCCACGAAATAAATAACCATTATGTAAAACAAAATCATTTCGTTGACCATCAGTTACCTCCCGAAATATCCTTCCAAACGAAGGATCTGCTGCATACATGTCACTAAAAACCTCAAAGCCTGCAACTTTGGTGATCATGCTGGTGAGGAGTAACGTACGACGGCTCAGGGCGTCTGCTACTCGGTTCAGACTTCCTGACAAGTGCCTCAATGAAAATGTGAACTCCTGCAAGTAGGCCACCCACTTAGCATGTCGCCTGCTCAACTTGTGCTGGCCATTGATGTACTTCAGGGCCTCGTGATCAGTAACAAGAATGAACTCACGCTGCACCAGGTAGTGTCGCCAATGTTTTAGTGACTGAACTATGGCATAGAACTCTAGATCATAAGTGGAATAATTCTTCTTTGCCCCTGACAGCTTCTCACTGAAAAAGGCTATGGGTCGTCCTTCCTGGCTCAAAACACCGCCAATGCCAATCCCAGATGCATCACAATTGACTTCGAAAACCTTGTCAAAATCTGGAAGTGCTAAAACTGGCGCCTCTGTCATCTTCTGTTTGACCAATTGAAAACTGATCTCTGCCTCCTCAGACCACTGAAAGTCACGTCCCTTGAGGCACTCTGTAATAGGAGCAATCAAAGTGCTGAAATTTCTGATGAAGCGACGGTAGAAGGACGCCAATCCATGGAAACTCCTAACATCGTGCAAGGTCTTAGGTTTGGGCCACCCCAAGACCGCATCTATTTTTTACTAATCTGCATGAACACCATCAGTAGATACAACAAAACCAAGAAAAGTTATAGAAGTAGTAAAGAAAGAACACTTCTTCTGATTAACAAACAGATGCTCCTTTCTCAACATGTCAAGAACAGCTCGGAGATGATCAAAGTGTGACGCCCATGTCGGACTATAAATGAGAATATCGTCGAAGTAAACTACAACAAATCTCCCCATAAATGGTCGTAGAACCTGATGCATAAATCTCATGAATGTGCTGGGTGCGTTGGACAGCCCAAAAGGCATGACCATCCATTCATACAACCCCTGCTGCGTCTTAAACGCCGTCTTCCACTCATCTCCAGGTTTTATTCTGATCTGGTGGTATCCGCTTTTAAGGTCAATTTTTGAGAAGACCTTAGAACCGGACAGTTGATCCAGCATGTCATCTAGGCGTGGAATGGGAAACCTGTACTTCACTGTGATCCTGTTGATTGCTCGGCTGTCAACACACATACGCCAGGAACCATCTTTCTTCGGTACCAGCAAGGCAGGGACTGCACATGGGCTCATGCTCTCACGGATGTAGCCCCTCTCTAATAACTCCACCACTTGACGCTGTAACTCTTTAGCTTCCTTGGGACTAAGGCGATATGCAGGTCGGTTTGGTAAACTCGACCCTGGGACAAGGTCGATCTGATGCTGAATATCTCTCATAGGCGGTAACCCAGGAGGAAGATCTTCTGGCATCAGGTCAGAAAACTCTGCTAGCAGCTGCTGCACCTCTACTGGTAAGTCTGGGCTCATGTCTGCTGCACTATTCCCACAAGGCAGTAGGGCATAAATCACAACTTCCCGCTCAATTTCTTCCAGAAACCTGGACATAAAGAGAAGGTTAGTATTATTGGTTAGCAGGGTAGGAGTGGTTCCTTCCCGGCGAGGCGCCAACACAACCTTCTTTCCCTTGATACTAAGGGAATAAGTATTCTTCCGCCCATCATGAACAACACTGCGATCATACTGCCAAGGCCTGCCTAACAATACATGACAAGCATCCATAGATACGACATCACACCAAGCATTATCAAAATATTTTCTACCGATCGAAAAAGATACTAGGCATCGCCTATCTACTGTTACCTCACTGCCTTTATTCAGCCACGACAATTTGTATGGCTTGGGATGACGATCTGTCTTCAACTGTAATTTCTGGACAGCTTCTTCAGAAACCACATTCTCACAACTGCCACTGTCAATGATCATCTTACAGACTTTATCTGCAACTGTGCAGGTTGTGTGGAAAATATTGGTTCTCAACCAATCGTCACCTGCATCACCCTTGGGAATCAGTAGACTCTTACGAACAACCAGGGTCTCATGGCCATCACCATACAATACATCTCCATCTTCATCGTCATCGTACACAGGCTCTTTATTCATCTCAATGTCTGCTTCCATATCTTCCTCAATCAAAAGAGTTTTTCCTTTTTGATTAGCAGGCTTCCTGCAATCAGTCGCTCTATGCCCCTGTTCACCACACCTGAAACATCTAATATTAGAATTAGAACTCTGACCCTGCAATGGCTGCTGGGCGGGACGAGGTTCTTGAGGGCGAACTGCTCGATTGTTTTGATCGCTTCTGGTCACTGGCCTCCTGCTCTGCTGTTTCTCTACAATGAGTGCACACTGGTATGCTTCAGAAACTGTCCACAGCGAGTGAAGGCTAAGGACATCCTGTAGGGACTGCCGCAATCCTCCCAAATACCGCGCCACTAACTGCTCTTCAGTCTCAGATAGGTCATTACGGGCTATCAATTGATAAAATTCTTCAGTGTAATCATCAACTGATCTTGTGCCCTGCCTCAACGAATGAAGTCGTTGAAACAGAGATTGAGTATAGCCGAAGGGAAGGAAGTGACCCTTCATCTTCTTCTTCATCTTCTCCCAATCAGTAATCTTGGCCTTACCATGCTTGTCTCGTGATCGCCTCAACTGCTCCCACCATGCAGATGCTCTACCTTTGAGTTTGATGGCGACCAATTTCACTTTGACACGATCAGGAACCTCCTTATAGTCAAAAATCCTCTCCACTTCATGCAACCAATCAATGAACCCTTCAGCCTGTAACGAACCAGAAAACTCGGGAAGATCCACTCGGAAGCCAAGGTCCCCATGACGCTCCTCCCGACCATGGTGCTCCTGGTATAAAGGACGCCGGTGATATGGGTTTTCGAAACTGGAATCGGAATCATGATCTTCCATCTCACGATCGCCGAAATCCTGCTCCGTTAGACGCCGGGTTAACTCTGCAACTTGTCTCTGTAAATTTTCAATCATCACATCCTGAACGCTACGATCACGGTGCGGGACTTCCTCATTCGAAACCTGTCCACGACGACCACGACCCCGACCCCGACCACCAGCCATGAAAACTGATGAGAATCACCCCAGGAAAGACGCTAAAGCTCTGATGCCAATTGAAGCCAGACAGAATAGCGATTATTCTGTAGGCTAGTTTCAACAGATGATTCACAGGAAAGAAAACAAGAGATTGCCCCAAAACACAGAGAAAAACGTCTCTGATGTCAATTCAAATTGTCAATAATCAAGAATGATCCAAATCAACCCACAAGCCGGGCTGTAATAGCTGAAAATCGACTGTATTGGAATTTTACCAAAAATAGCAAAATCTCAATAATCATGCCAAAATTAAATACATAAACTAAGAAGTAATCTGCCAAAATTCTGGCCCAAATCGAGTTCAGAATCACTTCCAAAACAGTAAATGAAATATTACCATAAAAGGCAAAAAATAACTAAAAATAGGAAATTGGAGGGGAAAACAGTGGAATTTGGCCTCTAAAAAGATGCACACCGAGAGTAGCTTGGTGCTCATGACGTGCGCGCCGAAAAGAGCTTTCCGAATTGGGGTCATATGCGCGATTCTGATACCCGTAGCCAAAGTTATGGCTAAAATACCATAACGTGCCCAAAACTGCCCCAACTAAGGAAAGATCATGATTTCCTGCCTTCTTTGGGTTGATTTGCCACCTCAAGGTATTTCAGCGCAGTCAACGTGCAATCTGATAACTCAACATCATCTGACTCAGATCCTCCTGCATCAGTTGCCAAGAAATCTGCCGAGGCATTCCCTTCCCTGAAAATATGAGATATTGTAACCTGTAAAGACATTGCCATCTCCAAGATCTCCTCCCAAAAATCCTCAAGGTACCAGTTTTCACATCTCTGCTCCTTAAACCAGTTCACCACCACCAAAGAGTCTAATTCCACAGCTATCTGCTCAATCCCCATGCTTTTAGCTATACGAAGACCATGTAATAAACCCATCAATTCAGCAAAATTATTGGTTCCAGTACCTAAGTCAACTGAGAAAGCCATAATCAAATTTCCCCTCCAATCTCTAAAGACGCCACCTGCCCCAGCCCTTCCCGGATTCCCTCTTGACGCCCCATCTACATTTAATTTAGTAATTCCTGGCTTCGGGTGTTGCCAGCAAACAAGCTGGACATACTTTTGTTTTGACATATTAATAGGAATATTCAACTCCTTAAGGATTTCTTCATCCAGCTTCTTGGTAACTAATCTCTTGGTTTTAAGTTTCTCTCCAACTCGTGCCATCCATAACTTAATCTGAACCCAGGCTGATTCTACCGATTGAAAAGAGCCTTCCATTCTTGCCCGACACCTCCTGTTCCACAGGATCCATGTAATAATAGAAGGCATCACTCCTAAAACCTGCCTCAATTGGGAGTTCCTCAATGCCTTAGTAAACCAAGAATTAATTAATTGGTACCATGAGGATCCTTCCACAGCGCCAAGACCCACCTGAGCAGCCGCCTGATGCCAGATTTTTTTTGCAAACTCGCCTGCTGCGAGCACATGATTCAAGTCCTCATAACTACCTTGTGAACAACAATCACACTTGGATACTATCGGGATACCAACAGATTTCAACTTATCATCCACACTTAGTGCATTATTTATTGCCTTCCACATGGTGACTGAGATATTTTTTGGAATACAAGGATGCCAAATCCATTCAGCCCAACGAAGTTTTGGAGCTCGGACTCTAATGCAGTGCCATGCACTCTTAGCAGTAAATTTTCCATTCGTATTTTCCTTCCACACCAGGACATCCGCCCCATCTCTTGCCTTACTTAAAGTATTCAGTATCCTTTCTGCATTTTCGACCCCTAGCAGGTTATTTAAAAAGCTAACATCCCATCCATCCTCGGCCTTGCATTCCTTAACTTGTAAGTGTTGATTCCCCACAATTGGGTAAACATCACTAAGAGGGCCCTCATCAGCCCAACTATCCAACCAAAAAGCTACACTTCCATCCCTTATTTTCCACTTTGTCAAACTTAGAACTTCAGAGATACATGAGTGGACCTTCCTCCAGAACCGAGTCCCTTTGCCTCCTTCCAAGAGCGAGATGTGATGATTTTTAACATACTTGGCTCGAAAAAATCTGGACCATAATGTATTCTCTGCAACTAGCTTCCATGCAAACTTCATAAATAAAGCCTTTTGAATATCAAGCAAACTCCTGAAACCCAAACCCCCCTCCTTGGTTGGTAAACATAGTTTCTCCCAAGATTTCCAATGCTTTTTAGGTCTTCCATCCTTAGTTCCCAAAAAAAAATTACTAAAACATCTATTAATGCTTTTAATAACCAATAAAGGGACATGCACAATAGATAGCAAGTGTATGGGAAGGCTCATGAGGACATGTTTAAGCAAAAGCACCCGAGCCCCATTGGACAGTAACTTATTTTTCCATCCCTCAAGCTTAGATTTTATTTTCTCCAAAATCTCTATTAAATGCACTGCCTTTAACCGTCTCGAAACAATTGGGACTCCCAAGTATTTAAAAGGTGAGGTTCCTTCCACACACCCCAGAATGTCTTTCAAAGCTCTACGTCTAGCCAACCCAATATGCTTAGAGAAAGTAATAGTGGATTTAGCCTTACTCATCAGTTGACCTGACCACCTTTCATACATATTGAAAATATCAGCAATAGCCCCGAACCGAGGATTTACTACCATTCGCGAAGATTACTATATCATCAGCATAAAGCAAGTGAGAAATAATAGGAGTAGAGCGAGGATGTGATAACGCACCGATTTTCATATGCTGAAACTGCCTCTGGATCAGCCTTGAGAGAATTTCCTCACCAATGATGAAGAGTTAAGGTGAGATGGGATCACCTTGCCTCAACCCTCTCCCGCTTTGAAAGAAACCTTTAGGTACCCCATTCATCACCACAGAGAACCAAGTTCCAGATATACATTTTTTTATCAATTCACAAAATTGTATTGAGAACCCAAAGGACTCCAGGACATGCAAAATAAAACTCCAGTCCACACTATCATAGGCTTTCGCCATATCTACCTTAAGAATAATATTCCCTCCACGAACAGGCTTATTAAGGCTATGAGCTAATTCTTGGGTTAGGCTGATGTTCTCAAAGATGCTTCGTCCTGGAATAAAAGCACCTTGTTCCGGGGAAACCAACCGAGGAAGGAGGGGTGCTAAACGATTCACCAATATTTTAGAACAAATCTTATAAAAAACAGAGCATAAACTGATGGGTCTAAAATTCTCAAAGCTGGTAGGAGAATCCACTTTTGGAATAAGAACCAAGAAGGAAGCCGAAAAATACCTGGGCAGATCAGCACCCGAGAAAAACTCCTGCACGGCCTTGGCTACGTCCTCACCAACAATGTTCCAGCATGACTGATAAAAACCCGACCCAAACCCGTCTGGACCTGGGCTACTATCCACTGGAGCTGCTAATATCCACTGAAGGGACTTAAGGAGGCACTCGGAGATGCTAATATCAACGTGATTGGTTTATGGGGGATGGCTGGTGTGGGAAAGACTACATTGATGAGAGAAATTGCCAGGCAAGTCAAGGACGATAAGCTATTCGATGAGGTGGCTCTGGCAGATGTGACGCAAAGCCAAGACCTGAGACGAATTCAAGGAGAAATCGCAGACATGCTAGATCTCAAGCTTGATGCGGAGACAATACCCGGAAGAGCGATTCGTCTACGGGAGAGGTTAACAAAAGAAAAAAGGATACTTGTTATCCTAGATGATATATGGGATAAACTTAATTTGGAAGAAATAGGAATTGATCCTTATAAGGGATGCAAAGTAGTGCTGGTATCAAGACAACGCGATTTATTATCTGAAATGGGTGTCCAGAAGAATTTAGGAATTGAAGTGTTACCCAAAAAAAAAGCATTGGAATTATTTGAGAAGATGGCGGCTGATTCTGTTAAAGACCCCAATATACGATCTATAGCGACTGAGGTAGCTAAAGAGTGCGGAGGTTTGCCTATTGCACTTGCAACAGTTTCTAAGGCATTAAATAATAAGGATTTATGTGAATGGAAGGATGCCTTACAGCAACTATGGCACCCTGCAACTCCCGAACATCTCACAAGAATGCAGAAAACTATATACTCTTGTATAGAGTTGAGTTTTAAACATCTTGAAAATGAGGAGATTCAATATTTATTTTTGCACTGTGCTGATTTGGATTACTACATTGAGCATCATGACTTGTTGAAATATTGTTATGGTTTGGGTCTATTTCATGGAATTAACACATTGGAAGATGCGAGAAATAGACTATATAGACAATTGCGTAACTTGAAAGACTCTTGTCTGTTACAAGATTTTCCGCACAAATCTGATCATTGCCATATGCACGACGTTGTTCGTGATGTTGCTACGTTTATTGCTTCAAAGGATTATTATATGCTTTTCATGAGAGATGGAGGGCTCAAAGAATGGCCAGATATGGATGCACTAAAAAGATGCAAGGCATTTTCTATTCATGGTGGAGATATTCATCAACTTCCAAATGAACTGGAATGTCCTGAATTAAGATTCCTTTATGTCAATGGCAGAGATCGTTCTTTACAAATCCCAGGCACTTTCTTTCAAGGGATGGAAAAGCTCAAAGTTTTGGATTTGACGAAAATGAAACTTTCATCACTTCCTTCGTCACTTCTTCTTCTTAGAAACCTACAAACATTGTGTCTTGATCACTGTGAGTTGGGAGACAAATCTGGGAGTGGAGAACTTAGGAATCTAGTAGTTCTTAGTCTTCTACATTCTGACATTTCAACATTGCCCAGAGAAATAGGGTCGTTGGTTCGTTTGCGGTTGTTGGATCTGACCGATTGTTCCAAACTTGAAGTGATTCCACCTAATGTCCTATCTAGCTTGGTGGAATTAGAAGAATTGTATATGGAAAATAGCTTTGTTCAATGGGAGGCTGGAGGACTCATCACTGAAAGATCAAACAATGCTAACCTTGCTGAGCTTAAGTATATCATGTTACGTTTGACTACTTTGGAGATACATGTCCGAGATGCCTGCATGCTGCCGAAAGATCTGCGGTTTGGAAAATTAGAGAGATACAACATGTTGGTAGGAGACGTCTGGGACTGGTCCTATAAGCATGAATGCTCAAGAACATTAAAACTCAAGCTGAAGACAAGGTTTCAATCAGAGGTTGGAATTAAAATGTTGTTGAATAGAACAGAATGTCTTTATTTAGATGAGTTAAAGGGTGTTAACAGTGTTCTACATGAATTCGATCGTGAAGGTTTCCAGCAACTGAAGCATCTTCATATACAAAATAATGATGAGATCAAATATATCATTATTAGCTCTTCGATGCATATCTTAACCATTTCCTTTCCAGCCTTGGAGACATTCCATCTAAAAAATATGACTGGTTTGGAAGATATTTGTCATGGCCAACTTCATTCAACATCATTTCGTAACTTGAGAGCTGTAAAAGTGGAAAATTGTGAAAAACTAAAATTTGTCTTCCCATCATCCGTAGCAAGGGGCCTTTCACAACTCCAAGAATTGCAGATAAGAGAATGCAGCATCATGGGTGCAATAGTCGTGAAAGAAGAAGGTGAAATATTAGAAGACATGGATATGATCTTTTTCCCTCAACTGCTTCTCTTGGCACTAGAGCATCTTCCAAAGCTTATGAGTTTCTTAAGAACAAAAAATTCATTGGGAACTGAAGCTGGAGAAATCGTTTCGGAGGGCACACTTGATTCTGACATGCCAATTCTACACGAACAGGTATGCTATTGTTTATTTTCCAAAGTAATAATTCCACACTCACAGCATGTGTCAAAGAATAAAGGTACGAACCGCAATCTGTTTTAATTTGGTCATTTTCTCAAGGTTCGAACCTAAAAGAAAAAATAAAGTTTTGATGGATATAAAAATTAAATGTTGTTGCATGTTGTCTTCCCCAAGTTGGAAAGGTTGGAACTATCCTCAGTAGACTTGGAAGAGACAAAGCACAACCAACATAGGGCAAGGTTGTCTTGCAGATTAACAACCGTGGAAGCAATGTCGAGGTTTCATAATTTGTCAAACTTGGATGTGAAGGGCTCTTGTAATATGAAATATCTACTGTCATTCTCTACAGCTAGATTTATGGTGCATCTGAAACATCTTCACATATCGGAATGTAAGGCTATGGAAGAGGTATTAGTCACAGAAGAAATAGCAGTTGCCGGTGAAATTACGAAGGAGGCTTTCCCTCGACTAAAATGCCTAAGCCTAACAGATCTTCCGAACCTCAAAAGATTCTGCGTAGGATGTAACATCCAATTTCCATCCTTGGAGAGCCTGTGGATAGAGCATTGCCCTAAATTAGTGCATTTATATTCAATCCTGCTAGTTCAGGCGCAACAACCAGCCAGGAGATCATTCATACAAATGCAGAGGAGAGGCCTCCAACTGTTATGCAACCTCTCTTCAATGTAGAGGTAACATCTGACTCCTTTCTGTTGATAAATATCGTTTTAGATCCTGGCTACCTATTAGATCCTCCATTATGTGAGATATTATGGTCAGGCATATTATATCATTGATATATGGGATTAACGTTGCAGGTTGCATTCCCTTGTTTGAAGAGATTGAAAATCCGTCGCATGGATTACCTAAAACTCATATGGCAGAACCAATTTGTGGAGAACTCCTTTGGCAATCTACAAACAATAATAGTTGAACTTTGTGAGAATCTTGTGAGCATCTTTCAATCTGATATGCTGACAAGATTCCAGAGTGTAGAGAAACTTTTCGTAGCTGATTGCACCTCACTACAGCAAGTATTTGAGCTGCAAGAGCTAAATGTTAATGAAAATCAAGCTGTAACAACCATACAGCTGAAAGAGTTGGGGTTGGCTCGTCTTCCACAAATGAAGCATGTATGGAGTGAAGACCCCAAAGCAGTTTTCAGCTTTAAAAATCTAAAACGAATAGAGGCTGGTGAATGTGAGAATTTGAGAAGTTTCTTTCCAGCCTCTGTTGCTAGAAGTCTCATGCAATTGGAGCATCTTGCGATTATAGATTGTGGGGTGGAGGAATTGTTGAAGGTGAAGGGAGAGAAGATGCAATAGAAAGGTTTGTGTTCCCTCAAGTAACTCTCCTAACTCTTAAGAGGCTACAAAGACTGCAGTGGTTTTACCCAGGAGTGCATACTTTTGAATGTCCAATGCTGAAAGAGATGTGGGTGGAAGGATGCCAGAAAGTTGACATATTTGCTTATGGACTACTGAGCTTTCAAGAAACACTTCAAGAGAGCCGGCATGACTCATGAGATCTCCACTCAGCAACCCCTTTTCTTGGTTCATGAGGTAAAAAAAAGGCTTAATTAATCTCTCGTAATTAAGGTAGAAGTCTTAGAACTGATATTGTTTCTAAACCTAACTAGTTGTAATGGTTAAAGTTATTGAATTTGTGAATGGATATATGTTGCCATTACATATAGCAAGAAAAGGTTACTCATAAATTTTGAAAATAATAAAGCACCACAAAATTGAGCAAATTAAATTTACCTGCATCAAACTTGATAATTAATTATAATGTCATATTTTATCATAAGCATGCAACTTCAAATATAACTATGAAAGAAACTTATAAGCCAAATTTGTAATCCTACATCCCCTAGATCTATCTAGTGTTGTTCTAATTCTTGGTCACATTGTAAACTTATTGAGAAGATGGTACTCTTTTTGCCACGTCTTATATTTATTGTGATACGACTATTTCCTACCCAAAAAAAATATTCAAAGTTTTGGAGCCAATCAAAAAAATTTGAATATTATTTATTTTATTCAAGTAGCTGAAATTTGTAATCCACAATTGTATCATTGACTAGTCTTTTTAGAGTATAGACAATATGGTTTGGGCCATCTATTGGAGTGTTATAGATCTAATATGAGAGACAGAAGTATAGTTGGGTTTCTTAGGAAACTTGAGGAATGGGGAGGAAAAAACCAGAGGAAATGCTTGTAGATAGATAGAGCTTTGTGAATACTCCAAACCCGTCTTAGTTTCCGGGCGGGATTTTCCAAATAGATATTCAGCCAACATAGATAAGAAAGCTTGAACACTCCATAACTTGGGGGTGTGTTTGCCTGAATACTGATCAAATCATCAAGAAACGTTGTGGAAAAAATAGTTCGCTTAATGTAAAAGCTAACTGAATTATCAAAAAATAATTCAGTTTCTGTTTGGCATTTTATTTCGGATTCCAATACTTCAGTTTCTTGTTTATTTTGATGTCATGGCTAAAAGAGATCAAAATTAAACAAATAGATCATGCTTTGGTGGATGGGAATATATAATATGTTAACACATTAATTGGGATGAATTCACAGGTAGCATTCCCAAGCTTGGAGAAATTAGGAATTTCACATATGGATAACTTGATAACCATATGACACGACCAAGTCGCAGCGGATTCCTTTTGCAATATTCAGGAACTTGAGCTTACATCTTGTGAAAATGTTTTGCACGTATTCGACTCCGATATTTGCAGCTTTCAAAATCTACGTCAAATTTATGCCGACGGATGTGAGAGCTTGAAAAGTTTCTTTCCAGCAGTCTCGATGGCTACGAGTCTCACGCAATTGGAGGTTCTTCGTATAGTCAATTGTGGGATTGAGGAAATTGTCGCAAGAGGAGGAGAAGAAGCAACGCCAAGGTTTGTGTTCCCTCGTATGACTACACTACATCTTGAAGGGCTGGCAAAACTTAAGTGGTTTTATCCAGGAGTGCATACTTCAAAATGGCCATCACTGAAAATTATGCGGGTGGATGGATGTCAAAAAGTTGAGATATTTGCTTCAGAATATATGAGCTTCCAAGAGACACTTGAAGAAAGTCGACAAAGCAAGATCTCAAGTGACCAACCCCTTTTCTTTGTTGATCAAGATCAGGTAATTATAGCCTCAACTAGTACTCTTTTAAGATGTTCACATATGAGTACAAGATGTAACAAGAATGATGAAAAACACGAGAAATGATTATAAACTTCGAAATCTTTGGCTCTTTTAACTTGGCATGTTATATATATTGATTTATGTGAAGTTATGAAAAAAAAAAAAAAGATTATATGAAGTTAATATGCATGCTTAGATTTGTCACTATTTTGACACCTATTGGATGAATCCTACTCCTACAGGTGACATTCCCTAGTTTGGAAAACCTGATAATCTCCCGCATGGATGACATGAAAGTTATATGGGATACCCAATTCGCAGCAGATTCCTTTTGCAAACTTCATATGATGAGAGTTGAATCTTGTGCAAATCTTAATAGCATCTTTCCGTTTAAGATGTTTAAAGTCTTCCGGAGTCTAGAGTGTGTGAATGTAGCCGGTTGTAGTTCTCTAAAACAAGTGTTTGTGATATGAACCAGCAGGAAAGGAATCCAGATTAGGTCCAGCTTGGTTCCTATCAGTTTGACCTACAAGGGCCTAGTTTCCAAGAAACAAGTGGTGTAACAGTCACTCAATTGAAGGACTTGTATTTGAGTGATCTGCCAAAGCTGAAGCACATATCGAATAAGGATCCCCGTGATATTTTGAGCTTTCAAAATCTACGTAATGTACGTGCCAACGGGTGTGAGAGCATGGAATGTCTCTTTCCAGCTTCCATGGCCAGAACACTCACAGAATTGGAATCTCTTGAGGTAATTGATTGCAGGGTTGAGGTCATTGTTGAGAAGGAAGAAGCACAAGGGAGACTTGTGTTCCCTAAACTAACTTCTCTGGAACTCGGGATATTGCCAAAACTCAAGTGGATTTTCCCCGGGGCGCATAATTTAGAATGGCCAGTGTTGAAAGAATTGAAAGCGTGGGGATGTCACCAAGTTAGCATATTTGCTTCTAAATTCTAGAGATTTCAAGAAACAAGTCAACAGTGTCTACTTGAGAGTTCCATTCAACATTCTCTTTTCTTGGTTGAAGAGGTAAGATGCCAATCAATTTAACTCTTTGAAATAGCACGAATCATATTGTATTCTTCCCTCTCTCGAGAAAAAGAGTCCTGTAATGCATTAGTTCTCTAGAAAATTGGATGCTAACTTCAATTTTTTTTACAGGGTACATTCTTGAAATTGGAGGCTTTGAAATCGGACCTTCATCACACCACTTGGTATGACCAGTTTTTCGTAGAGTCCTTTTGCAAGTTAAAAGTCTTAGAGGTGAAATGCAACGATGATACATCGGTTCTTTCTCTGTCTAATTTACTAAAAAGATTACAGAATTTGGAGAAACTTGTTTTGAGTTGTACTTCCTGGCAAGAAATAATCTCGTATGAAGATTTAATTGGCCCAGAAAAGCATGCTAGG
Source organism: Pterocarya stenoptera (assembly GCA_003123785.1). Lineage (NCBI taxonomy): Eukaryota > Viridiplantae > Streptophyta > Magnoliopsida > Fagales > Juglandaceae > Pterocarya > Pterocarya stenoptera. The sequence continues at coordinate 94,901 of QEOT01000163.1, forward strand.
ATACTCCCACGACTAAAAGAACTTAGGGTGTCTGAAGCACCATGCTGACACATTTGTGGAAAGAAGATGTCCAAGAATCTCTAGTTTTTGATAAAGTACTGGAAATTCTAGCAGTATCAGAATGTCACAAATTGAGAAGTTTAGTGCCATCCTCGGCATGTTTCCACAATTTGACAGATCTTGAGATATTGAGTTGTAATGGATTGATCAATTTAATAACATACACAACAGCCAAAAGCTTGGTGCAGCTCAGAAAAATGAGTGTAAGTTCATGCGGAGGAATGACAGAAATTGTGGCAAGGGGGCATGATCAAGCCAAAGTGGTGATTACATTCAGCAAATTGACTTGCTTAAAGTTTGATTGCTTACCAAACTCCACAAGCTTTTGCTGGGGAAGTTATTCTATTAAGTTCCCATATTTGGAGGAAGTAATTGTGGGAGAATGCCCTGTGATGGAAACTTTCTGTCACGGAGTCCTAAGCGCACCAAAGCTAAAAAGTGTACAAGCAAAAAGAGGAGAGAAATCACATACCCGTTGGAAGCATCATGACCTGAATACCACCATACATTCGCTTTGGGAAGACAAGCCAGTTTGATAGCCAGCATGCAGTCTATTTGAAGAAAGGCAAGTATATTATTTAACACGTTTCATATTTTCAGCACCACTAATTTGATTTCTAATTCATAATCAAATATTGTAATATTCTGAATTTGGACACTTTTTAGTAAATTAAGCAGCAAACGTAGATTTGTATCTTTCCCCCACTTTTGAGGAAATCAACGAGATTAATAATTACATGTGAGGATTTCAATACTTGGGGGCATGGGATCCGGTGCACCTATTCCTCTTACTTTTCTAAATAGATATTATTTAAAAGATTAATTATTCTTGAAGATTAAGAAATATATATAATTGTTGACTTTTTTATTTTTTAATTTTATTGCAGAAAGGTTCGAGCATGAATATAACATGCGGAGTTCTGGGTGAAATTCTTTGGAATTTGCAAACTTTGTATCAATTTATTTTGTAATATTCTCGTGTGCAATTATTTTGCCTCTTTTCGAAGATTGACATGTTATCTATCCCCCCTATTGTTTTGAATATATCTCGAACTGGAGGTAACCAGCCTTGTATTTCATTAGAATGAAAGTTTTTCATATACTTGGGAAGTTCAACCATTGGTAATTTGGTTACATGATCACCTAGTCATCGAATATGAAAAGTGCAGGGCCAGTCCTGTTTAAATAGTAAAATTTTTTTATCTCATATTATCTTATCTCATCTCATCTAACTATTTTTTTTATTTAATTTAATTTTATTTGTTTGTAACTTCGCCCCCAACATCTGCCCGTGTAAGTGCACTTGTTTTTTAAATTTGACTTGTTTGATGGATTTCTGAGTTTAGGTGAGCTCGAGTCAAAGTGGCCTTCAACTAATGAAAGAAAAAATAGTTTGGAAATGTGATTTCGGGATTGCTGCCACTGCTTGAGCCTACAGGCAATTTTAGGCAAATTAGATATTATAAAGTGCAGTTAATCCTTTGAAGAATGATAGAAATGGTTTCCGGATACGTAGCTCTCGTAATATTTGAAAAAAAGACACTGTTGTGACTCAATGAAAAAATTTACGTTTTACAAAAGGGTCCCACATGGGATTAGCAAATAATTTACATACGTACGCTAGAAATCATTTTCCATTCTCGAATAGGCTCAGAGTGGATATCATGTGATCAGAACTTTGGATAGGTTTGGGGATAAAGATAAGATGAGATTTTTTATCTTCATCTCATCTCATCATTATACTTTTTCAAATTCTCATATAAAATATAATAAACAATTCAACTTTTTCAAATCTCAATATAACTTTTTCAAATTCCAATTCAACTTTTTCAAATCTTAAAATTAAAAAATAATATTTTAAACTTTAAAACAAAACACAAAATTCTCATCTCACTCCTCAAACCTATCATTTAACTAAAAATAATTGTACTAATGAGATACAAAATATCCCATTGAGATATATTTTGATAAATAGTTGCTAAAAATAATTTATCTATTGAATATGAAATTAAAATTCTGAGAAAATATATTCTTTTAGTCTATTGTGCGCGCATTTTCATGGATTTAACACGGTTATAATTTTTTACAACTTTTTTTTTTATGAACTCAAAGTTTCAAAATCAATTGCAAGAAACTTTAGGATATAATTGGCGCTTATGGGTTTTAAATGGCTTCTAAAAATAATAAAAACTTAGAAAATATGAACTGTTCTCAAATATTCTCAAACTATTAATTACCTATCAAAATCATGAGACGTTGCTTACATAAGTCTTTATAGACTTTTGTGATAAATGCATATTCTCACGCATAAATCTTATTAATTAACTATCTACGTGGAAATTAATGCTAAATGCATGAACTTCACCATTTGAGCATATGATAATTAGAATATTTTTTTAATAATAATAAATAAAATTGCAATGTATCCCGTCATTATAAAATATGTGTTTCTTATTTGCTCAAAAGACATGAAAATATTTTCAAATTGGTTGGAAGAAATTTTCTCCAACTCATGAATCGTTCGAGGAAATCTCTATCCTATTCAGTGATTCTTTCGAAGAATAATTTGTCGGTTGAATAATGCTAGACTCACTGCTCTCAGCTCCTGCTGGGAGCTCCTTTTTTTTTGTTTTTGTTTTTTACTTCGTGATTAAAGAAGTATTTTTTAATAATGTTGTGAATTTAAAAATATATATTTTTAAAAGTGTTAAAAAATACATATAAAAAAAAAACACACCAAAAGCTACTAGCGATGGCTATAGTGCCTTGTTTTTCTGTAATTTTTTAAGGAAAATGATACTCTCATAATTGATTTTTACCGTTCGATGTTATTGTTGGAATTTTTTATTTTTTTATTTTTTTACTTAGTGATTAAGAAAATATTTTTTAATAATATTATGATTTTTTTTAAAAATATTTAAAAGTGTTAAAAAAATACATATAAAAAATTAACAAAACAATTAAAAAACATCAATAATGCCTGCCTGCACGCGGACGCCATTGACGTGGTATTTTGCCACGTCAGCAATTATATTAAAAAAAAAAAAAGCTAAGCTGAGAACGAGAGAACGAGCAGGAGAAACATTTCTTCATTACATTTTCAGACTCATTTTCGTAGAAGCAGACTCATTGCATTTTCAGACCCATTTCGTAGAAGCAAATCCAGTTCATTTTCAGACGAGAGAACCAGTTGCTGCAACCAAACCTGGCAATACTATTTCACATTCTGACTCATTGCATTTTATTATAGTATTTTGGGCTTTTTATTTTGTGGCAAATGGCAATTTCAGGTTCGGCGTCGTAGCTCCCATCTCATGTTTTTTTTTTCAATGGGAGAGTGTTGAGTGTTTTTTTTTCAGACTCATTGATTAAGTTACTTGTCGTTTGAAAAAAATGGAAAAAGGAAATTTCTTTTGTTTAGATCTTTCTGTTTTTTTATTCTATTTTTTCTTTGTTATGAAATTAAACCCTTCTTGAGTCTCACTAAGCAAGACTCAATAGTAATAATGAACAAGTTCAAGAATAAGCAAGAATCATTTGTACAGATTCAATCAAGAAATAAACTGAACTTATAAAGCAGAGAAAAAACTGATATCAAGTATCTGTAAGCTGAGACGACCAACCCTGCCTCTTGCAAACCAACAGATCCAGAAAAACAAGAACAATACGAAACTGTAGAACAGAACAAGATTAAACAAGAACAGAAAACTACAGCAAGAATAATAATCTACAAGATTAACAGAAAATAAAGGAATAAAAGAATCAACACAGGATATACGTGGTTCGACCCTAATGGTCTACATCCACGGCAGGAATGGCCTCAGAGCTTTTATTGATAGACGATATACATCACAGAGAAGCCACAGAATCCCTCTCATTTACACAGCCTTTCTCACACACCAGAAAATCACGCCGATTTTCTCCTCTAAGTGAGAACCCTAATGCAAACCCTAGAATCCCTCTCTCTGTTCTCTCTATCGCACGAAGCCCCTTTCTCTCACAGAATGTACAAAGTGAATTAGGGTTACAAAGCATCGGATAGCAACATATATATAAGAGAAATCAGATGCCACCACATGACAAGATCCTGCGGCTCAAGGTTGAGGCCTTTTTGGTTGCAGCTTACAAGTCACGTGTGTAACACGTGATTCACCAGCCCAGCAGACATAACTTCAAGGTCCCAGATTCGGCCACATGTCCACCATCCACAAGTCACAAAATAGAGGGTCAGAGATTAAAGATAACAAATTAAATAAATGTATTGACACTACATTTACAATTTGTTGATAAGTTTTAATGACCAAAAAATGGTTAGCATTATCCTGCATGAAAGAGAGATTTTTTTCGAGAAGAACATTTACATTCAATGTTGCTGCAGATTTTTTTCGAGAAGAACATTTGCATTCAACATTGTCCTGAGTGAAAAATATCGTATAAAATGTGTATATATGTTGCTGCAGATTTATATAAATATTTCTCGTAAAAAGTTGCTCTTTGTGTTGCTGCAGATTTATATAAAGATTTATGGTAAAAAGTTGCATTCAGTGTTGCTGTAGTATTTATGCAAAGATTTTTCATTTTACTTATATATTTGTAAAGATTGACTTCTCGTATAGAACAAAATTTTAATTTCAAAAGCATAGAATAAATTATGCTGCTAAGCTAAGTCCTAAAGGGATATATTAACTTCTGGTTGCCATATATGTGTAATAGAAAAAGAAATATTAATTGCCATATTGAAAGTTTAATATAATATTGTAGGTGCGTGCATCTTGGTTTCATTCTTGACAACCACCCACTTGGTTTCATTGTTTAGGTAGATGGAGAAAAAGAAAGAAGATGCATCCCGCATAACAGCTCCTATCATTAATCCATCAACCCAGGTATTGTAAACCTCTTTCAACAGTTGGCGTGTGTTTATTTTAGGTGTAGTCATTGTCCATTTGGATTGATTAACATTATGTTGCTATATATTAGGACATATCAAGACCACTGTATCCAAAATTTTCAAATTACATGCCAAGTTACTACGGTCCAATGCCTCATGCGTGGTTACCACCTTTTGTGCCTCCTCCAAGTGCCAGCCCATATCCATGGAGCAACCAGGTGATCGTTGAATGGTAAAGTAGTTCATGTGCTTTATTTTATGAATTTGAATATTTGGTCTAATTATTTATTTTTAATTTTTTTTTTAGAACTGCAGCAACACCCATGGAGCTCTACTGTCGCTGCCACGTCAAGTAGTACCACTACCTTGTATAGTTCCGCCATACCAATGATGTGACCTCCTCCAACTGCCTACCCATATCCATGGAGCAACCAGGTGATGATTTCTTGGAATATTTATTGTCGTTAGTGTGCTTTAATTTTCAAAACTTGAATATTTCGTCTAATTAGTTATGTTTAAATTTTTTATGGAAAACTGCAGCAACACCCATGGAACTTTACCTTCGCTGCCACGTCAAGTACTGATGCCTTGAGTAGTTCCGCTACCGCGTCAAGTACTGTTGCCTTTAGTAGTTCTGCTGCCGCGTCAAGTACTGCTGCCTTGTATAGTTCCGCCATACCAATGACGGGACCTCCTCCAACTGCCTACCCATATCCATGGAGCAATCAGGTGATAATTTTTTAGAGTATTTATTGTAGTTAATGTTATACTTGAATACTAGTCTAACTATTTATGTTTACATTTTTTTGAAAAACTGCAGCAACACCCATGGATCTCTACTTCCGCTCCCATGTCTAGTTCCGCAAGTAGTGTCAGCTCTAGTGTAGCTGCCAGTTCTAGTGTACAAACCAGCGCTAGTGTCGTTGCTAGCTCGTGTTCGGCTTTACCAGCATTTGTTCCTCCAACTTCTACCAACCCATATCCATGTGGCAGTGAGGTGATGTCTTGGATTCTCCACATTTACATTATCCAGAACATATTTTTTCATATAATACTTTTTTCTCCTATTTTATAGGAAAATAAAGTGCAGCAAAGTAACTCCGTTGAAGAAATTAGTGAGGCCACATTAGACTCGATAGAAGTTGAAGAGCAATCTACTGCCTCTGTGTGTTAGGGGTGATTTGTAGGAATTTGTGTGTTGGTGTTGGTATGTTGGAGTATGTTATGTATTAATGGTGAAAGTGTACGTTTTGTATCGTATCTTAATATTTGAGCCCACGTTTTGCACATCTTGTATCCAAGTACGCTATTTATGTAAAGGTGAGTTTGTATCCAAGTACTCAATTTATGTAGTTTTGATTGAATGGGAGCCGGTGCACCTATTAGTCCTCTTCTTTTTTTTGGCTCACTAGGCACACCTTTTTTCTAAATAGATATTATTTAAACGATTAATTATTCTTGAAGATTAAGAAATATATATAATTGTTGACTTTTTTATTTTTTTATTTTATTGCAGAAAGGTTCAAGCATGAATATGACATTTGGAGTTCTAGGTGAAATTCTTTCGAATGTGCAAACTTTGTATCAATTTATTTTGTAATATTCTCTTGTGCAATTATTTTGCCTTTATTTTGAAGATGAACATATTATTTATTCCCCTTTTTTTTTATATCTGGAACTGGAGGTAACCAGACCTTGTATTTCATTAGAATGAAAGTTTTTCATATACTTGGGAAGTTCAGCCATTGGTAATTTGGTTACATGATCACCTAGTCATCGAATATGCAAGTGCAGGGGCAGCTTTGTTTGGATAGTGAAAATATTTTATCTCATATCATCTTATCTCATTTTATCTAATTATTTTTTTATTTTTTTGTTTGTAACTTCGCCCCCAACCTCCGCCCGTGTACGTGCACTTGTTTTTTAAATTTGACTTGTTTGATGGGTTTCTGAGTTTAGGTGAGCTCGAGTCAAAGTGGCCTTCAACTAATGAAAAGAAAAAATAGTTTGGAAATGTGATTTCGGGGTTGCTGCCACTGCTTGAGCCTACAGGCAATTTTAGACAAATTAGATATTATAAAGTGTAGTTAATCCTTTAAAGAATAATAGAAATGGTTTTAGGATACATAACTCTCGTACATATTATTTGAAAAAAAGACACAGTTGTGACTCAATGAAAAAATTAACGTTTTACAAAAGGGTCCCACATGGGATTACCAAACCGTATATAAGACTGTATCTAAAATTGATTGTATGTGTCCTACCTTTTTTAAAAATAATTGTACATAATTTACCTACGTACGCTAGAAATCATTTTCCATTCTCGAATAGGCTCAGAGTGGATATCGTGTGAGAACTCTTTAGCGTTATGAGATCAACTAGAAATAATCCATACTAATGAGATACAAAATATCCCATTTAGATATATTTTGATAAATAGTTGCTAAAAATAATTTATCTATTGAATATGAATTTAAAATTCTGAGAAAATATATTCTTTTACTGATCTATTGTGCATTTTCATATGCATTTTAATGAACTCAAAGTTTCAAAATCAATTGCAAGAAACTTTAGGATATAATTGGCGCTTATGGGTTTTAAATGGCTTCTCAAAATAATAAAAACTTGGAAAATATGAATTGTTCTCAAATATTCTCAAACTATTAATTATCTATCAAAATACATAAGTATTAATAGACTTTCGTGATAAATGCATATTCTCACACGTAAATCTTATTAATTAACTATCTACATGGAAATTAATACTAAATGCATGAACTTCACTCTTTGAGCATATGATAATTAGAATACTTTTTAATAATAAAAAATAAAATTGCAATGTATCCTGTCATTATAAAATGTGTTTCTTATTTGCTCAAAAGACATGAAAATATTTTGAATTGGTTGGATGAAATTTTCTCCAACTCATGAATCAGCCGGAGGAAATCTACTTCCTATTCAGTGATTCTTTCGAAGAATAATTTGTCGTTTAGTATTTGTCAATAACACCCCCGAAATATTTCCTTTTTATCATTTTATCATTTATAAGAAAAAATATTGATAGAAGTTACTGTTTGCAGCATCCATTTTGCACACACCATGTGACTTCATCCAGACCGTTCATTTCTTAAAGTGAGGAAAAAATGAGAAGAGGAGAAGAAGCCATATAGTGAGTGCAAACTCACAATAGTAATTTCTCTCTAGCATTACTCCATTTATAATCTGTCATAAGGCTTCTTTTTCAGCTTTTGTTTTTCCTTTTTCACTGTGTCTTATGTTTTTTTATTGGTCGTTGTAAGTGTTTAATTTTTCCTCCATGATTACTGATTAGACAGTGGTTTAATCAATTTTTTATGACAATGTTTTTAAAATTCAGAGTAAAAGAAAATAAATTTTTATAAAATTAAATTTATTTTTAAATAAATTATATGATTATATTGGTTGATTAAATTTAATTTTTTTTAAATTATACAAAAAGGTTATGTTTTGAAATTTTTAATCCAGATTCAAAAAAATAAATAAGAAAAAAATAGTTAAATAGTAAAATAATAATAAAGAAAGTGTAAAGGTATCTCTACCTTGTGATAACCCACAACGATCCTACCCATCGATACTTACGATTGTGCCACTGAAAAATCAAATCAAAATGCATTAGGGTATGTTTGGGGTATGGGATGAGACATGAAATTCTTCTCTCATCTCATTTCATCATTACAATTTTTTCAAATTTCAAAATAATAAACAATTCAATTTTTTCAAATCTCAATTTAACTATTTCAAATCCCAAAATAATAATAATATTTAAAAATAATATTGTAAACTTTCAAATAAAAATAATATATTTTTAAAAATAATATTCTAACATCTAAATGCCTAACTCTCAAATTACTAAACTTATCTTAACTCAAAATCTCTTTACACGTAGGACCCACTCACAACCTTTTTCAACTTTTCATAAATACATCTAAACTCATCTTAACATTCAAACACATTAAATTCATTTTAGGTGGATCCCACAAAACTCACTCTACCATTTCAACTCACTACTATTTATAAAGAACTCAACTCAACTCAACATCCAAACAGAGCCTACTATGTTTGGATTTTAAGTTGAGCTTAGTTGAGTTGAGTTCCTTATGAATAGTAGTGAGTTGAGTAGTGGAGGGAATTATGTAGGGCCCATCTAAGCTGAGTTTAAAGTGTGTTTGGATAAGATGAATTTAGTACTTTTTATGAAAAATTGAAAAATATTGTAGGTTCCACGTATAAAGATATTTTAAGTTGAAAAAGGTTGTGGATCCCACGTGTAAGAAGGTTTTGAGTTGGAATGAGTTTAGTAATTTGAGAGTTGGATGTTTGAATGTTAGACTCAATTTAAAATTAGACTAAACTCAACTGAGCTCAGCTAAGTTTGGAAACCAATAGCTAAATAAACTCTGACCGGCTCCAAGTAAAATAATAGACTCCTATACGCACCGTTGGTCTTAATACCAAATGTTGGGTTTAACATACTAACTGACCCATCCCATTAATTCAAAACGCGATGTTTGATGTCTTTAATTCTCAAACGGTGCGTATTACATTATTAACTAAGCGGCTAAGCCACTGTAAACAAAACGCTACACTTAACCTTCATCTCATAAAAAACCGCCGCGTTTCAATTACCCTTCTTCACGCAAGCCCCCATCTCCATCCGAAGCCGTTTCTACTTAGACACTTCACTTCATTGTCCTCGTGAGACCAAAACCACTTCAACACTTGGCTCCTTCTCTTCTTCCTCTTCGAGTGTTCTAACATCTTGGCTTTGTGGCGGTGCAATCTGTGGTGCGTGGGGATCCTTTGGTGTAGCGGCTTGATGGTCCATTGGTGGTTACTTGTTTGTGGTGGTAGTGATAAAGTGGAGGTCATGGGGGTGGAGATTGAGTAGTTCATGGTGGTTGCATGTCTCTCTTTCGGTGGTTCTTCGGCATGATGATAACGATGGTTGCCGTTTGCTGTAGGGAATGTTGAGTATTGTGGAAACCGGTCCACCGCTCGACAGACAGCTCGAGCGAAATCAGGCAGAGAGGTCCACTCGAACATCTGCTCGACTCATGGCTCGAGCGATTGCGGGAAACAGGTTCGCTCGACGCGCGCTCGACACACCGCTCGAACGAACATCACTAATTCGGCCTAAATTAGGGTTTTCGCCGCATGAAGTATAAATGTGTTTTGTTTTGACTTGTGGCCGTACTGTGTGTGAATAGTAGTCTCCCAAACTATTGTATTGTGATTCCTCAAGAAATAAAATCCTCTACAGCTCCCGTGGACATAGGCAATTTGCCGAACCACATAAATCATTGTGTCGTGTGTGATTGCTTCTTGTGTGTGTTTGTTTTTACGTTATTGTCATTATTTTTTCACAACAATTAGTATCAAGAGCCAAGATTCGGGTCTGAGAAAAACGATGGCTGGAGCAGACGTGAAAGCATCAGGGATCGAGAAGTTCGATGGCACGGATTATGGATACTGGAGGATGCAGATAGAGGATTACCTCTATGGGAAGAAACTTCATCTTCCATTGTTGGGGACGAAGCTGGACAGCATGTCAGCTGTTGATTGGACCCTGTTGGATCGACAGGTTTTGGGGTTATTCGACTAACTCTGTCCAGATCCGTTGCTCACAACGTCATCAAGGAGAAGACGACTGCGGATCTCATGGCGGCTTTGTCAGGTATGTATGAAACGCCATCAGCGAATAACAAGGTACATTTGATGAAAAAGTTATTCAATTTGAGGATGTCAGATGATACGTCTGTTGCACAACATCTGAATGATTTTAATACTATCACAAATCAATTTTCTTCTGTTGAAATTGAATTTGATGATGAGATACGTGCATTGATACTTTTGGCATCACTGCCAAATAGTTGAGAAGCCATGAGAATGGCTGTTAGTAATTCTGCCGGTAAATCAAAGTTGAATTATGATGATATTCGTGATTTGATTTTGGCTAAGGAGGTGCGCAGGAGAGATTCAGGCGAGACTTCAGGTTCGAGTTCAGCATTGAATGTTGACTCTCGGGGAAGAGCACAAAACAGGAACTCAAATAGAGGCAGATCAAAATCAAAGGGTAAGAGCAAGTCAAGACTTGGTCAGCAGGCAACTTGCTGGAATTGTGGCAAGGCTGGCCACATAAAGAGGAACTGTAAAAACTCCAAGAAGACCGAGAATGATAGTGCTAATGTTGTAACTGAAGAAGTACAGGATGCACTATTGCTTGCAGTTCATAGCTCAGTTGAAGACTGGGTACTGAATTCAGGGGCTTCTTTCCATACATCTTCCCATTGGGAGTTAATGCAAAACTATGTTGCAGGTGATTTTGGGAAGGTGTACCTGGCTGATGGGGAGGCTTTGAACGTGGTGGGGATGGGAGATGTGTACATTGCACTCCCTAACAACAACAAGTGGATCTTACAGAAGGTCAGACACATTCCTGAGTTGAAGAAGAACCTCATTTCTGTTGGGCAGCTTAATGATTGTGGCCATTCAATGGTGTTCTCAAATGGCACCTGGAAGGTTTCCAAATAGGCATTGGTACTGGTTAGGGATAAGAAAACTGGTACACTCTATATGACTACTGGTGTGGATAACACTATTGCTACTACCGTTGCAGAGAGCACAACAGATTTGTGGCATTGCAGGCTTGGCTATATGAGTCAGAAGGGCATGAAAGAACTTCTATCTAGAGGCAAGCTACTATAACTGAAGTCAGTTGATCTCAATATGTGTGAGAGTTGCATTATGGGGAAACAGAAGAAGGTCAGTTTCTTAAAAAGTGGTAGAACACTGAAGACAGGAAAACTGGATTTATGCACACAGATGTGTGGGGACCTTCCCCAGTGGCATCTCTTGGAGGTTCTCGTTACTATGTCACGTTCATTGATGACCACAGTAGGAAGGTATGGGTTTATTTTTTGAAGCATAAATCTGATGTATTTAATGTGTTCAAAATTTGGAAGGCCATGGTTGAGATAGAGACAGACTTGAAGTTGAAATGCTTGAGGTTTGATAATGGTGGTGAGTATATTGATGGTGGGTTCAAGGAGTACTGTGCGACTCAGGGTATCAGAATGGAAAAGACCATTCCTGAGACACTACAGCAAAATGGAGTTTGCTGAACGCATGAACAGAACCATTAAGGAGCGCGTTAGAAGCATGAGGCTGCACGCTGGGTTACCACCTACTTTCTGGGCAGATGTAGTCAGCACTGCCATCTACTTGATAAACAGAGGGCCGTTAGTTCCGTTGGATTGTAGATTGCCTGAGGAGGCTTGGAGCGGGAAAGATGTCAAATTTTATCACCTTAAAACTTTTGGTTGTCTTTCTTATGTTCTTATTGATTCTGATGCTCGTAATAAACTTGAGGCTAAGTCAAGGAAATGTTATTTCATTGGCTATGGAGACGAGGCATTTGGCTATCGTTTCTGGGATGATCAGGGTCGGAAGATTATAAGAAGCAGGAATGTGATTTTCAATGAGAAGATTGTGTACAAGAACAAGACTAGTACAGTTGCTGAAGAAGTTCCTCAGGAGTCTGATTTTGTGAGACTGGATAACCTACCAGAGGTCACAGTGCAGTGCAGAGATGTGAGTGATGGGGAGAGTGGGTCCAGTACACCAACTCCTATTATTCCTTAGTTAGATCCAAGGTCGTCCACTCCTACAGCTGCAGTTAAGACTATTCGTCCTCCACAGCGTTTCTCACCTATTTTTAATTATATTCTGTTGACAAATGGTGGAGAGCCGCAGAGCTACCAGGAAATTTTGCAAGATGAACATTCTAGCAAGTGGGAGCTGGCCATGAAAGATGAGATGGATTCCTTGTTAGGGAATCAGACGTGGGAATTGACAAAACTTCCATCAGGGAAGAAGGCATTGCATAACAAGTGGGTGTACTGGGTGAAGACTGAGCATGATGGCAGTAAGAGGTACAAGGCTAGACTTGTTGTAAAAGGCTTTCAGCAGAAGTAAGGTATTGATTACTCTGAGATCTTTTCTCCTATGGTAAAGATTACAATCATCAGGTTAGTGTTGGCTATGGTTGCTACTGAAGATCTATTTCTTGAGCAGCTAGATGTGAAGACAGCTTTTCTTCATGGAGACCTTGAAGAAGACATCTACATGCACCAACCTGATGGGTTTGTAGCACAGGGAAAGGAAGATTCAGTTTGTAGACTGAATAAGAGCTTGTATGGTCTGAAGCAAGCTCCTAGACAGTGGTACAAGAAGTTTGACAGTTTTGTGTGCAGTGCAGGATACATCAGATGTCAGGCATATCACTGCTGCTATGTCAGGCAGTTTGACAATTCTTATATTATCTTGCTGTTGTATGTGGATGACATGCTTATTGCAGGGGCTAGTATTGATGAGATCAATAATCTGAAGAAGCAGATGTCAGAGCACTTTGCAATGAAGGATTTGGGAGCTGCAAAGCAAATCCTTGGCATGAAAATTATCAGAGACAGAGTCAGAGGCACGTTGAGACTCGCTCAGGTTGAGTATGTGAAAAAGGTACTCAGCAGGTTCAATATGGACAAAGCCAAACCAGTTGGCACACCCTTGGACAGTCACTTCAGACTCAGTAAGGATCAGTCACCAAAATCAGAAGAGGAACAAGACTACATTAGTAAGCTTCCTTATGCCTCAGCTATTGGTTCACTTATGTATGCTATGGTTTGCACTAGACCAGATATTGCCCATGCAGTGGGGGTTGTGAGTAGATACATGAGTAATCCGGGACGACAACATTGGAAAGCAGTGAAGTGGATTTTGAGGTACCTAAAAAACTCCTCAGAAACGTGCTTGTGTTTCTCAGGAGAGGGCTTAGAGGTGCAGGGCTATGTTGATGCTGATTTAGCTGGAGATGTTGATAGCAAAAAGAGTACCACGGGGTTTGTTTACACCCTGGGTGGTACTGCAGTTTCATGGGGTTCTAATCTACAGAAGACAGTTTCTTTGTCGACGACAGAAGCTGGGTACATTGCAGTTTTAGAAGCTGCAAAGGAGATGATTTGGATACAGGGCTTCTTGGAGGAATTGGGTAAAAAGAATCAGAATGGCACTCTCTACAGTGACAGTCAGAGTGCCATATTCCTTGCCAAGAACCCAGCGTTTCATTCCAGGACTAAGCACATTCAGATCAGGTATCACTTTATACGGTCATTGTTAGATGACGGACAGTTGTTGCTTGAGAAAATTTGTGGAAGTAAGAACCCTGCTGATATGTTGACAAAGAGTGTTACACTTGAGAAACTGAAGTTGTACGCAACTTCAGTTGGTCTTCTAGCATGAAAACAGGGGCAGTGAGTTGTAAAGGTGGAGGACATCATGTTTGATGCAGAGGGTGATACTATGGGTGTACCAGTCTCCAAGTGGGAGAATTGTTGAGTATTGTGGAAACTGGTCCACCGCTCGAGCGAACAGCTCTAGCGAAATCAGGCAGAGAGGTCCACTCGAACACCGCTCGACAGACAGCTCGAGCGAAATCAGGCAGAGAGGTCCACTCGAACATCCGCTCGACTCATAGCTCGAGCGATTGCGGGAAACAGGTTCGCTCGACACGCCGCTCGAGCGAACATCACTAATTCGGCCTAAATTAGGGTTTCGACCGCATAAAGTATAAACATGATTGTTTTATGACTTGTGGCCGCACTGTGTGTGAATAGTAGTTGCCCAAACTATTGTATTGTGATTTATCAAGAAATAAAATCCTCTACAGCTCCCGTGGACGTAGGCAATTTGCCGAACTACGTAAATCATTGTGTCATGTGTGATTGCTTCTTGTGTGTGTTTGTTTTTACGTTATTATCATTGTTTTTTCACAACAGGGAAGACGTGGGTTGTTGGGTTCAATGATGGTGGTGATGTGTGAAACAGATCTGAGATGGTGGACGGCGGATTTGGTGGTGATCTATGGCTGTGAGGCTTTGGCGTCAGCTTTTGCCTATTTTTTATTTGGTTTCGGCAACGATGATGGCTGTGTTTAAAATCAATTGGATCTCACTTATGAACTGGTGCTTTTGATCACGGGTAGATATTCCATGAGGTTGTATGTGGCCTACAGTGGTATGAGTGGGAGGAAAGATGTGATGGACAGACATGCTGAGAACGTCGGATCTGGTGAAGGAAGCTTGAATGAGGAGATGAAGACCTTAAAAAAATGAGAGAGGGAGAAGCTGTGAATGATGAAACTGTCAGTTGAGGAATTAAATAATGGTCAGAGTTGGGGGGGGGGGGGAGGGAAGGAACGTGGGTTGTGGTTTTTCTTCAGCCTGAGTGTTGTCAATGAATGGATTTGAGTGAGGTTGATTACATTTGTGAGAGTGGGGAAAATGGGCAGAGTAAGTAATGGGGATGAGAGAAAATGGGCAGAGAAGGTAACAGAGAGGGAGAGGGAATCGAAAGGGAGAGTGACGGGTAGGAGAGGGAAAGCTGATAGGGGAAGGATTTCTTACCAAAACGGTGCCGTTTACTTTCAACGGGCTGGCTTTTCAGTGACTCCGACCTCTGGCCTGGGTGTTACACTCTTCCTCCTCGCGTACTCCCTAATCCTTTTATTTCCTTCTGTTTCTTGTTCTCTATTTATTAGTTTTTAATTCTGTCTACTTGGGAAAAAATCGAAAAAAAAAAAGTAAAAGGGGCAAGAATCCATTGGAACAAGAACGGAGATCGTTACGTCAATTGCAGCGAAAATAGCAGAGTACACTGTTGCACCAGTTGGACAATGGCAATGCTATTCATGTCACTACAGCACAAATCTAGAGAATCTGAGGAATCAGGAAGAGAAGCTGCAAGATGCTAAAGACAGGTTGCAACACTCCGTTGAAGCTGCTTTAAGAAATGGTGAGAAAATTCATTTTGATGTTAACAAGTGGTTGAAAGAGGTTTATGCAATTACAACATTGGCCACTAGGATACTCGCGAACGTGAAGAAGAAGCAAAGAGGAGGAGCTCTCATGCGACATGCTTGAACTTGAAGCAACGACATCAATTGAGCCGAGAAACAAATAAGATAACTAGAAATATAGTTAAACATCTTTTTTTTTTTTTTATATATATATATAAGAGAAATATAGTTAACTATATTTTAACTATATTTCGATGTTTAACTATACTAGAAATATCTTCCTGCATCACAAGATCATATTGTGACTACAAGAGACAAGAATTACGGGACCTTAGAGTCAAGAACGTCAGTTGCGAACGGAATTATGGAGGCATTGGGAGATGCTACTATCAACAAGATTGGCGTGTGGGGGATGCCTGGAGTTGGAAAGAGTAGTAGGTTCTGTTATGTTGGATGGGATGGATATCATGTGTTAATTAACTACTCTTGATCCGATGAATTTTACAGCTCTCATTCCCAAGCTTGGAGACGCTGAACGTTTTGAGCATGGATAAATTGGAAATTATATGGCAAGATGAAGTCGTCGCAAGTTCCTTTCCCAATTTTCCAACAACAATATTAATAATGCAAAGGCTAACTACTCTACAAATAAAAGACTGCGGCTCGTTAGAAATTATATTTGGAAAGCTGGAGGGGCAAAATGGTAAACAATCACAAGTTTTAATACCACCAGGGTCAGGGACAAAAGACTGTGTCGCTAGAGAAGACGGATCAGCAACCACACATGATTTTGTGTCAACTGTATGTATACACTCTACATAGTGGCAATATATATCTTATTAATTGTAAACATTCCCAATGCTAGTATTGACATCTCCTGTGATGCCCCCAAATTATAATTGCATGCCTCTACCAAGGTAAGGTTGTGGCTGAAGACAGTTCCTTAATTAATCTTGGGTCATAAAAGTTGGATTTGAAAAAAATAAGATCATGGGACCATTCTATTATGGTTTTGAAATAATAAATTATATGGAATTTGGCACATTTTTGTTAAGGGTTATAGCATGGTGAATAGTATTTTCGAAGGGACCATTGTTCCCAAGTTTGTGCTACTTTACACTCTTTCTCCATTTTAATTTTTCATATTTTCAAAGTCGAAGCATAGAAATATTTGGAGTCTTTAATTCATACAAAGAACCTGATCCTTAAGGTTGCCTTCCCTAGCTTGGAAATACTGCATATCGAGGGTCTACCCAAGATAAAGCACATATGGAGTGAATACTCCAAAAGAGTTTTTAGATTTCAAAATCTGCAAGAAATATATGCTTGGAGTTGTGAGAGTCTGAAAAGTTTATTTCCAACGTCAATCATTAGCTGTCTAGAGCAATTGAAATTACTTTGGATTGGAAATTGTGGGGTGGAGGAAATTGTTGCAGGTGGAGGAGGAGGAGAGCCAGTAGCAAGGACATTTGTGTTCCCTCGAGTAAGTAATTTGAATCTTATAAATTTAAAGAGACTCAAGTGGTTTTACAAAGGAGTGCATGTTTCAAAATGGCCATGTTGGAAAAGATTGGGATTGAAGGATGCGAAAAAGTGGAGATATTTGCTTTAGGACTTGTGAGCTTTGAAGAAACAGTTGAAGAGAGGCCGTCTGAGATTTCCATTAAACAACCCCTTTCTTGGTGGTTGAGGTAAAGAGACTAAATTGATCAAATGAAATTACGTCTTTTATTATTGAAATGAAGCTCATGTCCTCTTGAGTTGAAATATATTTCTTACAGGTTTTATAATGTTGGATGGGGTGTGCTCTAACCACTCTTTCGATGAATTTTACTTGCAGCTCTCATTCCCGAATTTGTTGAAACTGTACATTCCAAGCATGGATATGTTGGAAATTATAGGGCAGGATCAAGTCGCCACGAGTTCCTTTTCCAATATTCAAGAATTGGAAATTGTTGATTGTGAAAAGTTGTTGCACGTCTTTCAATCTAATTTGCTTACAACAACAACAACATTAATACAAAGTCTGACTATAGACCGCTACAGTTCATTAGAAACTATATTTGGAAAGCTAGAAGGGAAAAATGATAAAGAACCACAACTTTTAATAGCCCCAAGGACAGGGATGGAAGAAAGTACGTTGAAACTTGGAACCAGACATATTGAGTTCCCCACACTAGCTGAAATGACACTCGGTGGATTGCCAAAACTCAAGTGGATTTTGGAAGGGGTGCATATTTTGGAATGCCCTTCATTGAAAAAATTACAACTTTGGGAATGTGAACAAGTGATCAACATGATTTGTCCTTCAAAACTTCCGCGCAGCAGCAGTCAAAAAACAAGTCAACAGAACCAACTCCAGACTTGCATTCAACAACCCATTTTCGTGCTTGAGGAGGTTAACAATCCTATCAACTACTCTTATCTCTCTCTCAACTACTAAATGTTTAATTTTTATATACCGAGAATTTTTCCCTTGCAATAAGTTGGCGCAATCTTGTATTTAATTCCCTTCGTTGCCCTTACAATATTAAACTCTAGCAATTAGTTAACCCATACATCTTGAAGGAATTGAAGAAGAATACCAACTGATCTTTCTCTCTTTATAAATTTGTTTAATGTACGTTTTGATTCGTTTACAGGATACGTTCCCCAACTTGGAGCTTTTGTCATTGCGCTTCGGTCGAACCATATGTCCTAGCAGATTTTCAGATTTTCTTGATCCACCTTTTCTTATAACAAGACTGCCAAATCTGTTGGAACTTCAAGTGTGGATTAGTGGCTGGGAGGAAACATTCCCATATGAACTTGTTGATCCAGTCCCACGATTAAGACAACTAGAGCTCCATAGTCTACCTATGCTTACACATTTGTGGAAAGAAGGCACCCAGCCATGCCCACTTTTTCATAATCTGGAATTTCTTCATCTGTCACGATGCGGCAAATTGACAAACATAGTGCCGTCCTCGGTATTTCTTCAAAATTTGACAGAATTGGACATATCATATTGTCACGGATTGATCCATTTATTAACATCCTCATCTACCAAAACTCTGGTGCAACTCAAAAAAATGACTGTGATTGAATGCAAAAGGATTACAGAAATTGTAGCTGGAGGATGGTGAAGCAAATGTGGCTATTACTTTCAACAAATTAAGATCCTTAGAACTTGATGGATTACCAAACCTCAGAAACTTTTGCTCTAGATCTTATTCATTTAAGTTCCCATCATTGGATGAAGTGATTGTGAGACATTGTCCTGAGATGAAGACTTTCTGTCACGGAGTCTTGAGAACACCAAAGCTAAAAGCAGTACAAGCAACAGAAAGGGTAAGAATATTCTTAATTTACAAAACTATGAATTTTCTTTATCTTTGCATGCAATAATCAATAGGTGCAAGCAACCAATTATATACTCTCACACGTATTAACACACTACATAGTTGAAATATATTAGTACTCGATCTGGACTTTGGTGTTTTTAGCACACTTAACGCTTATTGTTAAGATACAAATTAATAGATAATTAAATATATATTTTTCAGGCCATTAGGTAAAATTTTTGGAACAAGTAAAATTAGCGGTTTAACACTCATAAATCACACTAATTTTCTCTCATTATAGGTACTATTAAACATAGAGAAAAGAAATTTTCTTTTAAAAAAGAAAAAAAGAAAAGGGAAAGCCAAGTGATAGGGATATTGGCTATGATATTTCTTTGATTTTTATTTATTTATTTATTTATTTATTTTTTATGAAAAGCTTCGTTGATGATAATTTGATATTTGAAGCTTTTATCTTTATAAATATGTTGTTTTCTGTCAAGGAAGGTTGAGAATTTTAAAGAAGATGAAGATCATCCCTAATTATATGCATGCAGCAGCTGGAATGTCGCTTTTCAATGCAGAATTTGTGGATCCAATGGTGTTGTTTCTTTCTTTTGAAGTCAGTGGGGGCAGAGGATCCTTCATGCCCATTAATGTTAGTGAAATAAAACATAGTTTAATTGTAGTTTTTTTTTTTCCGCAAATAGAACTTCATTACCTGAAAATAAACTGAGTTATTGTTTAATTATAGTTTCTTGTTTTATTATGTCTTCTTTATTTTCAAATCTCTCTATTTACGAGAGAATGCCAAAATAAAAAGGTTTGACATTGTATTGATTTGATATTATAACTCATGAAGTATTGTAGTTCGCAACTCCGATGGTGCCAACAAATAAACTTGAATTATGATCTTCTGATTATAATTTGACCATTTGATCTCCTTTTGATTATGAGTTTTATAACAGTACTGTGCTTTTCACGGTTTTGGTTTGTACAGGATATAATATAGTTTGTTGATAAGTCTATTTCTTTTCCAAAATATTTAAGTAGGACTGTTCATCCGGGCCGGATTTTTTTCCGGCCCGGTCCGGAATCCGCATTATAAAACCCGGATTAATCCGGGCCGGATCCGGTTATCAAACCTGGGTTCCGGATTTAACATCCGGTACCCGGGTTATATATAAAAACAAAAAACCCTCATTATGCCTTCGGCTTCGATATCCTCTCTCTCTCTCGCTCAAAATCCAGCTCCAAACCCTCGTCCCCGCCTCCGAAGCTCTGCATCTCTCTCTCTTTCGCCCGAAGTGTCAAACGAAAACCGTAGCTCTCGATCTCTCTTCTCTTGCCCAAAGTCCAAACCGAAACCCTAGCTTTCTCTCTTCAGTCTCTTGCCCGTAATAAAGGGAAGAAGCCTTCTATCTTCTCTTCTCTGTCTAACTTCTCTCTCTCTCGACCGAAACCACAACCATCGCCGCCGGTGCTATCAGAGGCCACCGTCCACAGCAGACAGAAGCCTTTTTGTTACTCTCGGTATGTTCCTCTCTCTCTCTCTCTGTTTTGAGCGTTTAGATCTCCTCTTAGGGGGAGGTTTCTTTTGTATCTAGAGTATGTTGGGGAAGCCGAAACCCTAGCCATCGTCGCCGGTGTCTAGTAGAGCTGCCGTTTGGCTAGATCTCCTCTTTTCTTTTTGGGTTTTATTTCGTAGATCTATAACCTGTTATGTTGTGGTAGTGCGTGAGTAGTGTTTTGGTTGGCCAAATCTACCGTTTCTCTATTAATTTCTTGCATTGTCATTGAATTTGTGAGACTGGACTCAAATGGCGAAAAGGGTATTGACCAGAAGTTCTGTTGGGGTCCATCTCAGTAATTATTACTGCAATGGAAGCTCTTGTTGGGCTTCATCTCAGTCATTGTTGAGACAATCAATTACTGAGAGTAGTTTACCTAGGGTCCACTCAATCCCATACATACGCATGGGTTGCTTAGCTTTTTATAGGCTTTTTTGTTTTTCATTTGAGTCTAAAACAGAGGAGTCTGATATAAAAGAGTCAATGACGAACTTCTATTTTTCTGCATGCTTCATGGCTCTTGATGTAAAGCAGAGTTGGGCTAGTGTCTGTTTGTGTGTCTCTGAGAGAGAGAGAGATAGAGATGGTTGGGACAACATGCCATTTGCAGTAATATGAGCTTAGCTTTCTGTCATTTCAGAACTGTGAAGTGTTTTGTTTTGGACCAAAATATATGCATGAGCAGGAGACGTTCAAGATTATCACTTTGTTCCATCTTCAATTTTAGGTTTGCCAACTCTAACATTAATGTTGTTTGTTTGTGCATTCCCATGAACCTAAATACCATAGTTTAAGCAGAAAAAACTCGCTGGCCAATAGGTGATGGCTTGGACTACAATCCCTTTGCTATTATGTGCTTGCAAAATTTGCTGTCATCAACTAGAATTTCATATAGTGCATTTTCCTGTTAGATGCAGAGGATTTTTTTATAAACATATTCCATGAGGTTATTGTTGCATCGGCCATATTTGGCACTGCTTAGCATAAAACTCTGTAATAACTACTTAAATTTCATACAAATAATTCTACTGATGTTTGTCGAATATGTTTCTCAAATGTTTTGGCTTTGTCTAGAATGATTAGGTTTTTCCATATAATCCATTGGAATCATCTTATCCACTTTCTGATTTCTGTTTCTGTTTCTGGTGCTTCAGGGATCCTCATGCAATAGAGACAAAGAGAGAAGATATCTTCTTCTCTTTAGGGATGAGAAGACTTCTGGAGAGCATTTGTAGAGATAGTCCCTTGTTGTTCATGTTTGTTGTTGTTAGTAAAGTAGTTCATGTTTGTTGTTGTTTATTGGAGTTTGATTAAAGCAATTTGTGTTTTGTAATGTTATTAGCAAATTAGTTCAAATAATGTAATATGTAGTGAATTGCATCATGTATGTCGCATGCATTTTGATTTTTTTATTTATTTTTACATGCATTTAGTTAAAAAGTTAATTAGTTGTTTATAGATTTAGCTATTTTTGACATAAATTTAGTTTTCCATTTTGATATATTTTTTTCATTATGGACAACGTTCAATCCATTAGTATTATGTTTTTCCATATGACTTCCTGATTTTTTTTTAATAAAATATAAGCTTTTATATATATAAAAAAAATGCTTTTCAACAAGATTATTTCTTGAAAAATTGTAAATAAAATATAAGCTTTTTGATAAAAAAAAAAATTGCTCTTCAACTTTTCTTTTTTGAAAAAGAGATTAACATATAGATTTTAGTTATTAAAAAAAAAAAAAAAAAAAACCGGGTATAACCTGGAACCCGAATTTTCGGGTTTAAAAAATCCGGATTCACCCGGGTTCCGGCCCGGATTTGACCCGGATCAACCCGGTCCGGGTTCCGGCCCGGATTGGATATCCGGGTTCCGGTCCGGGTATACCCGGATTTCTGGGTCGGAACCCGGATGAACACCCCTATATTTAAGGTTGTGCTTGGGAAGTGAGATAAATTGTTTTTCAAAACTTCTCACAATTTACTTTTCAAATATGACTGAAGCACATAGTACTTTTCAATTTAAAATATTCAACTTTTTCATTTAATTATTACCGAATCATTACAATTTTTTTAAACTTACAAAAAAAATAATACAATTTTTTTTAATTTTAAAAAATATATATATTAAAAAATTATATCCAAACAAGTTTTTGACTTTATTTAAAAAATTATAGCCATTAGGGAACTCACGAGCTGGACTAGGGTGAGAGCCACGAGCTCCTTCAAGAGCCCCACCACAAGTGCTGCCATGGGATCCACCACGAGCGGTGTCATGAGAAGCCATCTAGGGTTATGTAGCTTTGGAAAGCTTGGAGTACAGGGAAGACGAAGACAAAGAATATGGGAGATAAGTTGGAATGGAAGTCTACGTGGGGACTAGTGAGACGAAAGGAAAGCTAGAATGGGATGGCGTACGGAATTAGCGCAACATTTTGAAAGAAAAAAGCCACAGTTGGAGACCTACACTTCCCCAAGGTGACGCGTGTCGTCAACTTCAAGATGGAATGTACGAATCTCATGATACAAGCAGCCTGAGGGAACTTGGAAAAAAGGAACTAACGTAAATTTTTCTGCTCGAGGAAAAAAATCATGACAGCGGGTCAACATAGCCCACGCAAAAAGAAATAAATAAAAGGAAGAAAATAAAAGAAGAAGCTAAAGAAATTCTCATCGCAAGTAAGCAAAAATAATTTGCAAAGTTACTGTTGGGCCAAAATCGCACTCCAAAAGATAAAAACCTAACCAAATTGAACGAGCCCACTGAACTGGACCATGCGTATGAGGCGAAAAGCTTAGGCAAGTGGCTCAAAGGTCCGTCACTTAGGGACGAGGACAAAGCCATCAAGAGAAAGAGATATCCCAGCATCTCATGAGAAGGAGCGCATTGTGAAGAGCAACTCGACTGGCTTGTGGAGTGAACCTATTTGTGTCAAGAAGGGGCTCGCCAAGAACCTCATAGGACATGTTGTATTAAATGCATTGATGCACCCACTTGAAAGGGCAAGTCTAGGACAGCCGGGAGTGATCTTGAGGCCAGAGGGGTTACTGCATTAAATGAGATGACTTGCTAATCCCTCATGGAAGTACAATTGTAAAATTGTCGAAAGCAATAGGTGAGACTCCTGTTAAAAGTGGAATACAAATAAGGTATGGGGGAAGATCTAAAGGTACGTTTATACTCTCTCCTTGGAATCATGAAGAAAAATCTCTTTGGTGGCAACTAACTTAGGCATCGGAAGCGACCTCTGACCAAAGAGGCCAAGCCCATCTTACCTTCCAATTTTAGGTACAAGCGAGATCATCCATAACCAACGTGGGCGCAATTGCAAGTGTAACATGACGTTTTGGCGAGTCGTTGCTTTTGATGCGGTGACATGCGACAACAGAGAATTATTAGAGAGGCATGTAATATTTTAGTAGGAAAACAGTAAAAATTCCTTTTCAAAGTCTATAATAAATCTGAAGGATATATGTGCAGATCTAGGTCCTACAATATTACATGACTTTGGTCCTGATCCATGTGCAAATTAAAATTAACGCACTACTTTTGGTGGGTCTCGTGAGACTATTGTTGAGATAGGGAGCTTTTAACTATTTTTTTTTTTATTATTATTATTGATTACAATGTTGCTGGGTAGTGGGTACTCGATCATGCATGTTCCACTGACAATTTTTAATTTTTAATTCCCAACAGCTTGCATGCTTTGTCGGGCTACATGACTTTCGTTGCCATTGATCAAAGCTTTTCTTCTGCCTGGACATCAAAATCATGAAACGTTGCTTACATAATTAGTATTGTTAATTCTAGCACTTTAATTTCATGATAAATGCATATTCTCATATATACATCAGTCTTATTATATATTAATTAATTGTCTATATGGAAATTAATACTAAGTGCATGAACTTCAGTCATTGAACATATGATAAGTAAATGTTTTTTTAATAATCAAAATTAAAAGTGCAATGTATCCCACCATTTTAGTTATTAAAAAAGTATTTTGAATGATATTATGATTTTTTTTAAATATTTAAAAATATAAAAAAAAATCATAAAAATCATAAAAAAAAATTATTCTCTGAGAAACTCGTGCACATCCTCGGGGATGTAGCACAGCTCTTCCCATTTTGCCCAAGAAGATGCTAATTTGGCGATTCTTTCGGAGAATTTGTCGTTTGATATTTGTCAATATGACAATAACATAAAATGAGAAGGAAATAATTTGGTAGAGTAGTATCTATTTTATATAATATTTCATGAGAAGGAAATAATGACAGATAGATATAGTAAACAAAGACTCTTATCTCTTAGTCATTTTTAAATGTCATACTTTTTTGTTTTTTCTTGATTGGTTGTAAGTGCTTGTTTTTTCTCTTTAGTCATCATATGTCCAACTTCGCCACACATTATTAATCATGTTTCACTGCTAAATGCCAATCGATCTTGGTTTTCATATAATTAATTGATTCCGGTGACCATCTTGGCATCTTTTCTCTTAAAGTGAGGTACGATCACGATTTTCTAGATCAAAAGTATGAATTTAATTAAATTCTTTCAGATATATGATATTTTAGATGTTGCATCTGAATTATTCATTGGTTGTGTTTGTAATATACATGAACTAAAGGATTTCTTTTAAAGTAACTTGTAAGACTGACGTGGGAAAGTACTCACTGAATGGTGTGCAGCAGTTTGCTTACTCAATTCGGTCACATATGTTGTACATCTATGTGTGTGGAGGGGGGATCAACTACTTCAATTGTGATTAATGAATAATGTTAAACTATTACCGTATGATCTATAATTTTTCGAAAATCTGTATGAACCATTTTTCTGTTGTGTTTCAGACGCTGAAATTGGAGGATCAAGATTTTCTTGGAGAGGCCATGTGTGTTCTATCAGAGGTAAGCAAGCTGGTGCAAATTGAGTATAAAATTATATCAATTTTCAGAATTTTTGTATTGAAAGACTACTGTGAGAGCTACTTCCCTAATTTAGTGATAGATTAAGATATTAGGTTACCATCGATGCAGTTGAAAAACATGTTGCAATTGCTGCCATTTTTAATCTTACTGAACATCAAATCCTTCCCCCTCTTCCATGGCAGGTACTTACCAAACAAAATCGGAGTTTAACCCTTAATCTTCATAGTAAAATTGGGCATGTGGGTTTGAGGAACTTAGGGGTACTCACCATCCATGCAGAGGAAACAGTTGCTTCAAGGAGGGTTGTTGAGATGATAATCCATTGTTCTTACTTGGATAACAAGGACATATTTTCTAAAAGTGTATGTATTTGCAAAGCAGATATCTTCAAGCTTTATGCTATGTATGCATGTATATTCGTTGTTTCTTTCATCCTTAAAATTCATCACTTTATTCTAGGACCCTTTTCTAAGAATATCTAGAATTGTTGAGAGTGGAGGCTCAATTCCAATATGCAAGACTGAAGTGGTGAACAAAAATTTAAATCCAACATGGAAACCCTTATGCCTGAGTATGCAGCAGTTTGGAAGTAAGGTAAACTTGTCACCTTAAGATTTGGTCACATATATTATAGGATATTCTGTTGTTTGGATGACTAAGAAGATGCATGTGGTGCATGAAACTTGTTGCAGGATAACCCATTGATTATCGAGTGCTTTGATTTCAATAGTAGTGGCAAACATTCGCTTATTGGGTAAGTGGGAATTTAGTTAGTCTGCAGATTCATTTTTGCTTTTTTTCCCTTCTTATCCGAGTTTAGTCTCTGGCTCTAAAGAAGATACTGTTCTTAAATTACCTCATCAGTAAACTTCAGAAGTCGGTGGCCGACCTGGAAAAACTTCATGAAGGTACAAGTGGTGCAAATCTTACTATAACATCTCATCATGGTCACAAGAAGGTACTTGTTCATAATTGCAGTAGAATTTATTAAAATATTTCAGTTTATTCATTTTATTTGCATATGCATTTGTTCAATGATTCATCAATATAGGTTTTGAAGGGAGAGCTGTATGTGGATCAATTTTGTGAGAAGGAACAATACAGCTTTCTTGATTACGTTTCTTGTGGATTTGAGCTCAACTTTATGGTTGCGGTTGACTTTACAGGTAAGTAATATTTCTAGAGGACTATTTAGTATACGCGTGGTAATTGATTTTTTTTTTTCTCTTTTTCTGGTTGTAAATGTTTCGCCTGAATAAGACTCTTATTCATACTTTGAAAATTCAATTTTAATTCTTCCAGCCTCAAATGGAGATCCACGGAACCCAGATTCTTTACACTACATTGATCCTTCCGGCCAGTTGAATTCTTATCAGAAGGTGAGTCTGTGCATCCTCTGGTGCTTTCAACAGGGTATTATTGACTCCAAAACTAGTATAGGTGTATTCTTTGGAACAGAAGATACAAGATTGTTGCCAATGGTTTTTAAATAGATTAGCATATCCTTCCTCTCCTCCATATCGAGTTATGCTATATGAGTTCATGAGTTGTATTTTCACTATGATATTGACACTCAAATTTACCTCCCAACATATAACACTGACTTGGGAAACTAGCTGTTATCTTGATTGGGTTCATATATATCTTTTGTTATAAAGTTTGGTCCATAGACATGTTTCTAAATTGATTTCTTTTATTTCTGTTATAACTCAATTTGATCAAGTGGCTTGTTTTCAATATCCAATTTGCTTTCTTGAGCTTTTGAGAAAAACAAGTTTATTTGTTCTGGTTTGTTAAGGGGGCCTTCTGTTAGCATGCATTTAAAGAAATTATTGTTGATGGGCGAAGTTGTTATCTGCTTGATAACTGAATTTTTTTCAGGCTATAATGGAGGTTGGGGAGGTCATTCAGTTTTATGATTCTGATAAGCGCTTTCCTGCATGGGGCTTTGGTGGAAAAACATTTGATGGAACCATCTCACACTGCTTCAACCTGAATGGAAGCGCAGATAGCTTTGAGGTGAGAGGAGCCCATTTTATAATTATTGCTTTGCTGCTTCGTCTCTGATGCAACATTTTGGGTTGATGTACTGGCGTTTCCATAGAACTATCGCCATCTTGTTTACCCTCCTGCAATAATGTAGTTAATCCCTGATTTTTATTTTTTATTTTGGTTTCAACCTGTGTATCTCATCATTGTTTGTTCTTAAAAATTTTATATTTATTTTTTTTTTGCTTTATTTGATTTTTTTCTTCCCCTACCACTTTTAGTTATATTGGTCTTGAATAGAGTGTCATAGTTGGCATCAACCAAGTAGGAAGTTGGTAAAAGCATTAGTTGAAAAACACCAATATAGATATGCAATTAATAGGTTCTAGAAAGTCTTTATAGTCCTTCTAAAAACTTTTAAGTAAATGAAAACGATGAAAATCAAATGGATCGAGTTATCACCCAATACTCTTGATAATACCATGTGTTACACTCGACGGTGCTTTTTTCTTCCTTGTGAAATTGTTAAGATAATGAAAGTGATACCGTTACAAGACTCACATTGAAATCAAGTGATTTGTCGTTGTTGTATAGCATACGTTTATCCGGCTTGATGTATGTTGGGTAGTTTTTCGTGGGCTTTTGGGGCAATAAGAGCTCTCTAGTATGGGTTAGGGATTTTCTTGTATACATCCAGAGTACTTTTTTTTTTTTTTTTGAACTTCTGTAATCTTTACTGAAATCAACAAGATCACTCATTACATATTCTCTCTTTCTCAATGATGTTCCTGATACAAGATGGAACCTCTTCTATCCAAACAAATTCTGTGTCTAAGTGTAATGCTTCCTTTGCTAACGTATGTGCTACCTCATTTGCATTTCTATACACAAACTCTATACTCCAGTCTTTCCACACGCTCAACACTTTCTTGGCAGCTTCCACAATGCTTCCGTATACAGACCTGTCTACTTCCTGGCTATTTACTGCCTTAACTATCGATTGAGCATCTCCTTCAAAGATCACCCTTTCCAACTTGAGATCTCTGCATATTTCCAGGGCCTTCCACATTGCATAACTTTCATCAACTGCTGGGTTATCCACATTTCTCTGTTGACCTTCAACTGCTACCAGTGCTTCCCCTTCTTCATCTCTAATAATAACTCCTATCCCTATCTTCCTGCCTTTTTGATCCACTGCTGCATCCCAATTGACCTTGACATAGTTCTCTCTTGGTTTCTTCCAAGCTTGGTTCCTTCTCTCTGATCTGTTGCCTTGTCTTTCTCTGATCTTCTGTTGTGCCAAATGAAAGTCGTTGAAATCATCCTTTGCAATTCTGATAACTTGACTTGGGCTTTTAAAAGATCCTTCATAAATGTATTCATTTCTTCTCAGCCATAAACCCCTCATTACAGAGGCTATCTCTCCCATCTCGGTTTTATTCACCTTTCCCAATAACTTCTCCCACAGAGACAACAGATCTCCTTCATTCCTACTCCACTTCTGAGTCACAATGCTGAATTCTGCCCATACATTACTTGCAGCTGGGCACTCCCATAATACATGCATGGCAGATTCCTCCTCCTCTTTGCAAATTGGACATTTCGAGTCTTCAGCTATTTTCCTAAGAAACAAATTACTTCTAGTGGCTAGTGTCTCATTTCCTGCTCTCCACATAAAAAGCTTGACCTTCCCTGCAACCTTCAGTTCCCATATACCTCTCCATCTTCGATCCACTTCTCTTCCCCCTGAGGCTTCACCTGCCAAAGCTTTTCTTCTGTCACACTCGACCATGTAAGCACTCTTCACAGAAAATTGCCCTTTTTCATCATAACTCCATATTAGCTTATCCTCAATATTCATTCTACCTAAAGGAATACTGCAAATTAGTTCAGACTCCTCTTTGTTAAAAACTCTTTTAATTAGCTCCTCATTCCACTCTCCACAACCTTTCAACAGATCACTGACATTAGCTTCTTTATTCAGAATTGAAATAGGGGATTGAATGCTGAAGGAAACAGGAGTAGGTACCCATTTGTGCCCCCATATTTTTATATCTTTTCCATTGCCCACCCTTCACCTCAATCCTTCTTTCAACAGATCCCTTGCATTCCAAACACTACGCCAAATAAAAGATGGATTATGACCCAGCTTAGCTTCTAAGAAGGAGGAGGATCTGAAATATTTCTCTCTAAAAATCTTGGCTACCATGCTGCTTGGGTTTTGGATAAACCTCCACCCTTGTTTGGCAAGTAAAGCCACATTAAAGCAATCTAGATCCCTAAAGCCAAGACCCCCTCTATCTTTCTGTTTCCCCATTTTCTCCCAACTGCACCAGTGTACACTAGCTTTCTGGTTTTTCCCCCACCAAAACTTGGCTAGCATCATATTTAACTCATTACACAGATTTTTTGGGAGCTTAAAAACACTCATTGTATAGGTTGGTATGGCTTGAAGTACTGCCTTGATCATAACATCCAGAGTACTTGATTTCTCCTATTGATATATATTTATAATATTTTTACTTATAAAAAAAACATAGCATATGTATCATCCTTATGAAAACTACATGTTCATACTCCTTAAGTAATGCATTTAGCTTCTGATTTTCAATAGGTTGAAGGAGTTGAAGGCATCATGTCTGCTTATGCAAGTGCTCTACATAATGTTACTCTGGCTGGACCAACGTTGTTTGGCCAAGTGATTAAAACAGCTGCTCAAATTGCAAGCCAATCTGTTTCATACAACAGCAAAAAGTACTTTGTTTTGCTCATTATTACGGTAAATAGAATAGTTAACTTCATTTTGATGTCTCTTTCCACCTTCAATCCTTCGCTTGGTAATCAAATAAATTGTCCCCTTTTCTAGGATGGAGTCCTTACAGACCTTCAAGAAACGAAAGATGCTTTGGTGAAGGCATCCGATCTTCCACTATCAATTCTTATAGTGGGAGTGGGAGGTGCAGATTTTGTACAAATGGAGGTATGGCATTGTTTTTCTAGAACTTGAACTTCCCCTCATGTATTAATCTGTCATCTAACTTAGTTTTTGTGGCAGGTCCTTGATGCTGATAAAGGACAACGATTAGAGAGCTCTACAGATCGTGTTGCTACACGTGACATTGTACAGTTTGTTCCAATGCGAGATGTTCATGGTAAGTACATAATAGTGTGTGCACGTATGGAGCTAAAAATTGGGTCCAGATCCCTGTTTCTTTACCAAACGGAGGAGGGGAGAACTATCATAGAAGGTCGTTCTTGGTGCAATTCAACTAAGAGATTGTGACCTTGTGATTGAGAGCCACGGTGGTAATGATGCACATAATTGCCTGCTTTGGAGTGTTGGGAGAGTCCCCATGCTCGCATCTTCCTTATTCTCAGAATAATAAGCAAGAACGAATGTTTGCTTCCAGCAAAAAAGAAGACCGTTTGTTTCCCGAAAAAGGAAGTAAACTGTTGAGGAGGGTGACGCATGGGCCTCATGCACCAATTAGAATAATGATCTTGTGGTGGTGGATGGTAGATCGGCAAGCAGCCAAATCAAAGATAAGGCACGTGGTGGTCATAAGTGGATTGACAAAAACGAATTGAGAGTAAAGACTTCCAGCTAAAGGAGAGTTAACTGCCAAAAAGAGAGCAGGTGGCCGATGCCTGTCTTTGGTAGCGAGGGGCAGTATGTGTGGTTGTTTGGTACCTGAGGGGTGGCTGTGGGTGATCAAATGGTGGGAATTGATTCTGTATATTGTGGGCTTGTGGTGGCCGATGGAACCGGTCGGACAGCAGTAGAACTAACCTCTAAGACTTAAACTAGAGACAAAAGAAGGAAGAAGACAAGGGGGAGAATTTTTAAAACAATGGAAAAATGGAATGAGAAGATCTACATTAGGGAGAAGAGATATCAAGGAGGGAAAGGGGACGGAGAAGTTGGGACGGACTTCGTTCCCTGCTTTTTAGAGACAGTTTAGAGCTTTTTTGTCGGGAGAGAGAAAGCAACAAAAGCACACCATTGATTGCAATGCATAGTTAGATAATTATTCATTGATGGAGTGAAGAAAGGAATAAAGGGTGGGTTTGAACACCGAAATTGTATTCGATGGAGATGTTGCATGAACTGTTGTTGCCACCACCGTCTTGGTCCTTTATTTTTCGTGTTTTTTTTTTATTTCAACTCTTTATGGGTTAAACATTGACCGACCAAAAGTTGACCAACACCAAACAGCTTAGCTCCTTCATTTATAACATAGTCGTTGTGTGGTATGTGCAGGTGGGCAGATTTCTGTGGTCCAGTCTCTTTTGGAAGAGCTACCAGGACAGTTCTTGACGTACATGCGGTGCAGAGATATCAAGCCACGCCCTCTCCATGAAGCCCAAGCGTCTGGTACTTAAGTATATGCCCAAGCGTTTGGATAGGGTCAAATAAGGTGTGATACCGCTGATCAACAGGCGCAACTGCCAAGGTTTTCTGAAGTCTGTCCCACTGATAGATTGACCCGCCTGAAAGTAGGTGTTTCCTT
Organism: Pterocarya stenoptera; assembly: GCA_003123785.1. Classification (NCBI taxonomy): domain Eukaryota; kingdom Viridiplantae; phylum Streptophyta; class Magnoliopsida; order Fagales; family Juglandaceae; genus Pterocarya; species Pterocarya stenoptera. The sequence goes on from QEOT01000163.1 coordinate 127,060, forward strand.
TTTCCTTCGTGGGTGTGGGCAAGGAGTTACAAATAGAAGGGTACATCAGATTGTTCGACGCCCCTCTCTCCCTCTCGAAAGAAACCCCCACAGAGAGCCTTTCCCTCCCACTGACGCTTGTCTCTTATTTTGCTCCAAGTTCTTTTTTCATCCGCGCGACCCATTGAAGGCAAGATACATTGTATTTCATCCATTCAACAATCTCACTTGCACACCACCAATGGAAGCGTTAGTTCTTGATCATCGACCTCTTCCACCATCCAAAAGAAGTCTTCCACCTGTGCGTGGTTGTTAAAAGCCATTTGCAGCACATGTAACAACCACATGCCGCCCATATGGTATTGATTTTGGCCCTTTTTTTAAAGCCACTCTCTTCTAGTTGGCCGCTGGTTGGCTTACTAGCATTTTGTTTTCCTTATTTTCTCCAATTGCAGCCATGCATGCACCACCAGGCCAACTGTCTCCTCATTGAGTTTACGACTCACTCTCCTACCGTACGTTTTGATCAATGCATGAGCCATGCGTGCCATCGTCGATGGTGCATATGGTCCTGACCATGTACAGCCACACCACCACCCTTCGAGCCCCTACCTTCTATCCCTACAGTTCTTTAACTTTTATTTCCTTTTTATTATTTTTCTTGTTCTTTTGTTTACGTGTTTATGATGGCCAACTATGGGACTAGACTAAATATTAACTGATACCATTTTTCGAGTTTTTTTCTTTTGGCTATAAGAATTCTAAAGTTCAAAGAGCTAAGCTCGATCAAATCAAATATATATTTAAGATTCCTATTTTCCTTTATTTGATATATGATGGTTTTGGGACTCTACTTAAACATGCTTGTAATACTACTTTGTCATTGGCCTTGCTGTCCGATGGCATATTAGCATTTGGTCCCAGCTCTCCCAAGTCCTCATTTCAATCTCTATAAAACCTATCAACCTATGAGACAGCATAATCTAAATTATACTATTTAACCGAAACAAAATATTAAACACATCAATCTCATCCGTGTTGGACTATCTAGATCTACAACAGGTCATCTACAGCACCAGATTTGGACAAATATAAATAATTAAATCTTCCTGTATATATGATCTTTCCAGTCTTTCACTGCACAAATGAGAGGAATTGATAAAATTACAGAGGTGGTGTCCTTTTTTGGAAAAAGGTGATCATTTGCATCGTTGTTTTTTCACACATCTCCTTCTCTTCAAAACAATATGAGATGGCAGAGAAATGATAAGAAAAAAACTTAAATAACAACAATAAGATCACCAGTAGTGGGCTCAACAAACTTTGGTCAAAATTTGATTAAGAAATTCACTTTTACAAATTTAACTAGCCACTTTTCAACATCATCAAATAATAGGCTCAACAAATCTTTCACTATTCTATTAAAATATTGATTTTGAAAATCTAAACTAAAAGTTTTTAGATTTTGAGTTAAAGTAACGCTAAAGGAATTTTCAAAATTGGAGAGTCACTCCTCACCCATCAAACCCATATTTTATTCACAAATAATCAACAAGATTATTAAATTCTTTTAAAACTTTAATTAGTAAACAAAGCTATATTATGTCCAGATTTTTCAAGAAATATTTTTTGTAAACAATGTTATATTATGTTGGATAATTAGGTTGATATAAAAAATAGTTGAGAAATAATAATTTTAAGTAAAATTAATTAAATTATTAATTAATATATGGGGTGTATTTGTAAAATATAAAAAAGAATTTATTAAAAAATATTATTATAAAAATATATAATATTATATTATTATTTTAACCATTGCCAATGCTCTAAGCATTAGATTAAAGCTATTTGGTTTTGAATGGGAAAAAAATTATTCACAAGAGTGGAGGATCAGGAGATGGAGGGAATGAAAGAGATTTGTTGGAGAGACAAGGTTTTTGTAGACAGGGGGAGGACATGGCTTAAGTAGAACAGGAATGCATGGAGAGGGTTTTTGTATGATCTGTATTGACATGGCATAATATTCCGGATCAAAGAAGAATAAACCAACCTAGCTACAAAGTGATCTGTACTTGCGTAGCACACCTTCATGATCTTTGGCGACTTCAGAAATTAATGAGTCTTCCCACCATATTAGAGTGCCTCCTCTTATTCAATTTGAAGTGCAAGATAGTCTTGATTCTCATATATTAAAAGATGTTGCATGGTGTAACTTTATAATTATTTGGTTGTGCAATGTCTCGATTTTGATAGTTTTGTCGTTAGATTATCTTAGAAATATACATTTTTTTGTATACATTTACATTTCTACCCTGATAATATGATGTACTTATCAGTTCAGTTTAGTTTAACTTTACCATTTCAAACGTAAGTATAAACACACTACACGTGTATATTTCAGTTGTAAAATTAAGAAAAAAGTTTACTCAGATCAAGATATTTTCCTCTCTGTTATCTCTCTATTCTTAAAAGCAATTTTCCATTTCTGTATTTCGATTTCTCAAGAACATCATGGCAGAATTCTTTTGCTATGGTATCAAAGTGTTTTAATTGCTCTAGAATTTTGTCATGACATCATGGCAGAATTCCATTTTTGTTATGGTATCAGAGCGTTTTAATTGCTCTAGAATTTTGTCATGGATTCCACTGCAGTTTCTTCCATCCCTTTTATCCCCCAAATTTCACTCGACGGTCCTTCAAATCCTTGTTTTTTACATCATGGAGAAAACCCTGGCGTGATACTCGTAACGGAATGATTAACTGGTGAAAATTATCATTCCTGGGCGAAATCAATGTCGAAAGCTATCAATGCTAAAAACAAGATTGGATTCATCACTACAGTCCTTAAAAGGCCAATTGATGAAGCTAATCCTCTTTATTCGACATGGGTTCGATGTAATGACATGGTGGTCTTGTGGATTATCAACTCAGTCGCGAAGAACATAGGTTCGAACATTTTTTTCATAGACAATGCTATAGACATGTGGAAGGACTTAAAGGATCGTTTCTCACAAAGTAATCGTCCAAGAATTTTCCAATTAAGAAAAGCATTAGTTCGTTGAAGCAAGAACAAAAATCTGCGAGTGATTATTACATAGATTAAAAGTCTTATTGGGATGAATTAGCAAATTACATTTAAATGTAATTTGCCAGTTTGTAATTTGCCACAGTGTTATATGGAAACCCTAAATTTTTTTGAGGAGACACTGCAGGAGGAATATGTGATGCAATTTTTTATGGGATTAAATGACTCCTTTAATAACATAAGAAGTTAAATTTTGTTGCTTGATCCTTCCTTTTCCCTCAATCAATAAAGTAATTTCTTTGGTCTTACAATAAGAGAAAGAGAGAGAGAGATCATTGTCAATACCACTGTACTGACTACTGAGCCTTGTATCAATTGCTGCCTTGACAGCAAAGTTTGTTAAAATTGGAAATTTTGCCTCAAAGCAAACTAGCTTTCGCAAGGACAAACTTGTGTGTAGTCATTGTGGATATATAGACCATACTTCAGAAAAGTGTTATCGAATTCATGGTTTTCCTCCTGGTTTCAAATCAAAAAGAGAAATAACCCATTCAGCAAACCAGACTTCTTCCTTTGTGGGTAAATCAAGTGATGTGTTTCACAGTTCTATTTATCTCAAGTTCAATACGAGCAACTACTTGCCATGGTCATGCCACAATCCACTAAACACTTGGTGAATCAAGCCACTTCATTGTCAACCTGTGGTATTCTTCTAACTCCACATGAAATGCCTTCCTCTAATAACTTTGCAAGTAACTACATTCCCTGGATTATTGATACTGGAGCAACAGACTATATGGTCAACTCCATTGCTTGTTTTTCTTCTATAACCTCTCGAATTGCTTCAACTACTAAGTTACCAAATGGCCATTCAATTCTAGTAACACATACGGGAACTGTTCATTTATTACATACCTTGGTCTACACAATACTTCGTGTTCCCTCTTTTTCCTTCAACATAATCTCTGCCAGCAAATTAATACTTGATTCTTCTTGTTGTCTCGTATTTGTTTCAAATTTTTGTTTCATCCAGGACCTGTCTACATGGACAACGACTGGAATGGGTGAAAAGAAGGCTGGTTTATATCAACTATTGCAATGACCCTTAGTTGGTTGTTCTGTTTCATCTTCTTCAATAAATCAGAATTTTAGTTTGTGGCACTATAGACTAGGTCACATTCCTTTTTTCAAGCTGAAAATTCCTCAATAATTGTGTATAAGATATGCACATAACAAAATTTCTAGGTTCTTGTGTTTGTACAATTTGTCCATTAGCTAAACAGAAATGTTTACCTTTTCCATCTAGTGAATCTGTTTATACATTTGCCTTTGATCTTATACACTGTGATTTGTGGGGCCCTTTCTCAGTTTTTGCTTTAGATGGTTCCAAATACTTTCTCTTTCTCACAATTGTAGATGATTATTCAAACTCTACTTGGGTATATCTTCTACAAAATAAATCTCAAACGAGGCCTTATTTGCAGTCCTTTTTCAATCTAATTGAAACTCAATTTCAATCCCAAATCAAGAAATAAGGATTGATAATGGGACCAAATTTCACATGCCATAATTCTTCTCTTCCAAAGGTGTCATACACAAAAATTTGTGTCAAAAGACCACAACAAAATAGTGCAGTCGAAGGAAAACACTAACATTTACTCAATGTTGCTTGGTCCCTAAGATTTCAAGCTTCCTCGCCACTCAATTTTTGGGGTGATTATGTCCTTGCTGTTACTCATTTGATCAATATCACACCAACTCCATTACTTTCCAATAAATCTTCATATGAAGTTTTGCATTCCACACCCCCTTCCTATAATCACCAATGTAAGTATCAATTCAGTTCAATTTAGCTTTACCATTTCAGATATAAGTATAAATACACTACACGTGTATATTTCAATTGTAAGAATAAAGTTTACTCAGATCAAGATATTTTTCTCTTTGTTCTCTTTCTATTCTCGAAAGCATCTTTCCATTTCTGTATCTCAATTTCTCGAAAACACCATGGCAGAATTCCATTTTTGTCAAATTACAAATTACGTAGTTGTTTCGGAGTAAGTACAAGCTGTAATTTTTTTCCTTTTTTTTTTTTGTTTATATATTAGGTTTGGTTGGCTTTTTGTGTTAATAAGTTGATCGAACTTTATTTTCTACATGCCTTGTTAGGAACAATAAGAAAAAAGTAGAGTAAAAAGTTTGAAATCAATCACATACGACACAAAATTTACATGGACGTTCAACAATGTGCTTATGTCCACATCCACAAAACTCATGCAAATGATTTTTTTTTTTTTGGATGATAGTAAAAGATACAGTGTGGCGAGTGTACAAATGTTTAATATAATATATAGTAAATCTTAATTAGTGGGTCGGATTGAATTAAGAGCAAAAAAAAGGGGGTCAAAGATTTTTCAGTGCCCCTTTTGAGATATTATACGGGTTCTGTGACTTGTTCTTCCTGGGCTTGGGCTCCGGCCTTTCTGAGAAGGGCCCTCCCTCACACATAGTTTCCAGTACTTGTGCTGTGAAGATAACTTTCTTGGTGCTTTCTTTTTATACGAAGCATAAGCGTATTCACAAATATTTCCCAAAAACTATATGCACAGCTTATTAGTATTCTGGACTTTGCTAGCTATTTTAGTAAATACTGTTAAAGCATAAAGCGATGAACAGCCAGATAAATTAAAGATAAGGCCAAGCTGCAAGATAAAGAGATGTTGCCAAATGAAAATTAATGATGATGATGAAGAAGGTGCTATTATTGTATCTACAAGAAACAATGGTAGCTAGCTAGCTACTATAAATATGTACGTATAATATGGCCTTGATCTTAATGATGAAGTGAGAAAACCAAAACAATCAATCCTTCACGTTGTTAGTTCGTGGTCTAGAAAGATATGGAAATACACTTTGTTTCTTTAATAGCACCGCTCCATTTGACCTATTCTTAGAATGATTGAATTCAATTAGCCAAGGTTAATAACGCGTGTATAAATATTTCTGATTTAGATTATCGTGACATGGCTAGACTACGGTTTCAAAATATAGATAATTTTGATTAATGTCTTATGGTGTATACTGTAAGAATGATAAGTAAAAAATTTTCCTATTTAAAACAAAAACTTCTAAGAGTACAACGGTATCGGCAAAATGAAGAAATGTCTAAAATTTGAATGGACTAGGAGTGAAGATGCTGACATTGGATTCGGTAAAGCTCAAAACTCAAATTTTGAGCTACAAAAAATTTATTTTCATCTTCATATTTGAAGACTCACTATTCATAAGTCTATCCCATTATTTTATTAAAAAATACAGCATACTATTATTTTGGAGTACTGCTACATCTCCCAAGAGATGTAGCCCGAGAACCCACCGAATAGGCATAAACAATTTTCTTATTTTTCTTTTCTTTTTTTCATGTATTTTTTTAATTATCATAAACGTTTAAAAAAAATAAAAAAATTCACAACATCATTAAAAAATACTTACTTAATCACTAAGTAAAAAAAAGTTAAAAAAAAAAATCTCATTCGGAACACAAATTTGGGTCCCAAAGCATTTCTAATTATTTTGGGTTTGAAAATTAGTTTGTAAAATGTGTTTGTTGAGTAATTAGGTTGAGAAAAAAATTAGTTGAGAAACAATAATTTAAGTATCAAATTAAATTATTAATGTACATATGGTTAGTGTAATTGTAAAATATGAAAAATAAAATAAAAATATTATTATTAAAAAAATAATATTATATTATTATTTTGATGAATCCAATAACTAATTCAACGTGAGATTATGGATAGAGAGATTTTAAATTTATAGAAAATGTATACTTTTTATCAAATTTTAAAGATGACTTTGATAAAACTAATGCTAATGCTCTTTAATAAGTCCAAATGAGCACTCATCATCAAAAAGAATGAATTCTTAAGGAATTATTTGGATAATGAGTTGATTTTAACTCATTTTATTTAATCATTATAATTTTATCAAATTTTTAAATAATATATAATAAATAATTTAATTTTTATAAATTCTAAAATAAAATTAATATTTTAATAATATTTTATTCAATTTTTCAAACTATTAGAAAAATAGTAAATGGAATGAAGTAATTTGACTCTTTTTGCAAAATTTGGACAGTTGAAGAAGAAAAATTTTATTCCTAAACCTCACACACTACACACTATTATTTTTGAAATTTTTTTAATTTTTTTTTATCAAATGTGTGTTATATAGATGAAGAATAGAAAATTTTAATTATTTTAAGAAGAATAAAATAAAATAAAATTTTAAAAAAATTAAAATAAATAAAAAAAATTTGATTTGTAGTGTATCAACCTATGAATCACGATTGAAGAATGATTATGTAGCAATGGAGACGGCCCACCGATGGACATTGGATACCCACCCCCGTACGGACTGTGTCAGTTTTTCAGTTTGGTGAGTCCTTAATATCATTTATGATGATCTGTCATAATCCTTCTTTTTCAGTCCGACGGTTAAATGGAGGTGTTTGAGGAGAAGAGTAGTGTTTGTCTTTATTTTTTGTCTTTTTACTGTGTCTTACTTTTGATAGCCATGCACATGCATGAGGCAGAAAAAGATAAAAAGATTCGATTGGCTCTACCTGCTTTTTCTTCCGAGACAGCATTATTGTCATCTTTGATTCTTCACTCACGGGCGGAATCATGCACATATATGCTTGGGGCCATGTCCTTATGATGTACATTGTTATCTTGTTTTCATTGGCCCCCTCCGTAATTCTTAGCTTTCAAATAATTAAATTCTCGTACGAATTTCTGAGTCGGTGTATTATGATTATCAATATGAAAAATATTATAGTTACAAAATCATTTCATAAAAATAATTTTATAAATTGATATAATTAGATGTGATTTATTAAATTATAAAATTATTTTTATTATAAAATTACGTCAATTTATAAAATTATTTTTATGTAATTCTTTTATAGATGTAACAGTACTCATTGACCACCTACTTAATATAGTTACATGAATTTTGAAATAAAACACAAAAATAATTTAAATTTTTCAAGTTTTAAGATAAAATAATATTAAAAAATTATATTCTAATTATATTTTAATGTTTTAATTTATTTTTTTAATTTATTTTTAAAATCTCATAAAACGTCTTAATTTAAACTATTTTATTATTATATACAAAATATTTTATTACTATTTAGAAATTTTCATATAATCTTTTATTTTTTGACAGGGGCATATAATCTTAATCTATGCCATATAATCTTTCCAAACTCTGAAGAGATCATATATGTGCAGATGTAGGTCCTAGCTAAGATTTCATGTTGGTCTTGATCCATGCGCAAAAATGAACGCACTATTCTGGTGGGTCTCATGACACTTATTTTTGTAATTTGCTCACTCATTTTTTCGCCCTACTTTTTTTTTTTTTTTTA
>QEOT01000163.1:141909-159415 GCA_003123785.1 Pterocarya stenoptera
GTAATTGTATCACTTTCAAATTAAATTATACTATGTAAATATTTGGTGTATTATCCATACCGATTTATGAATAAAATTTTTATACTCATTTTAATCTACAAATTAAGCTAATAGGACAGCTCTTATAAAAAAGTAACTTTGGTAATATTAAGCATCAGAGCGAGAACGTAATTAATATTATTTCTGATGTAATAATATAATTAGGGTGGCTCTACAACCATACTTGGGAGCTTCCCCTTGTATATTTTATGTGTGTGTTTTTTTTTTTTTTACCTTTTTTTCACATACATTTGTTAACACCTTTATTTTTTAAAAAAATATTTCTTTAACTATTAAGTAAAAAATAAAAAATCCCAATGAAAGCCTCCAGCAGGAAAACTAACATCTTCCATATAATTATTAAGAATTTGTATACTCTAATACTATATTTAAAATTTTCGTAATTTGTCTTGATGTATTAATTTTAGCAGGAAAATAATTGGAGTTCCTTAAGGTTGTGTTTGTTTGTTGAACTAAACTCAATTAATCTCAACTTATCTCAAATCAATTATTGATGAGATTCATTATTTTTTTAAATTTTTATAAAACGTTAAACTCATCTCAATTTATTTTATACATTTTAACCTAAAAAGTTAAATTCATTTTAACGTAGTGAGTTATTTTTCCAAACTCTATAAAAGTATTGGCATTGGACTCATCAAATGAGCGTCATCTTCAAAATTTGATGAATTTGTGTTTAAAATCACTGTATTGGATTCAGCATACACTAAAATCTTCAACTTTGAGTTACAATACATTTAAGTTCATCTCTAAATTTGAAGACTAACTGTTCACACTCTATATTAATCATTATTTTATTTACTTAAATTATTGTTTTCTAATTTTGAGCCACAATATATTTAAGTATTAAATTAAATTATTAATTAACATATAATTAGTGTAATTGTAAAATATGAAAAAAAATAAATTAAAAATATTATTATTAAAAAAATAATACTATATTATTATTTTGACTAATCTAATGCTTAATCCAATGTGGGATTATGGTTAGGGAGATTTTGGATTTGAATAATGCTACTATTTCTCCTCAATTTGTCCCCTCATTTTGACAGTTCATGTATTTAATTTTTTTTTAAAATTTTTTTAGTGGTTAATGAAGTGACTATTAGTGTATTTATTTATTTTTAAATATTTAAATATGTTTAAAAAATATTTAAAATAAAAAGTAAAAAAAGAAAAGAAAAGTACAATTTGTACTAAGCAGCACACAGAGCATACACCTGCATGTGGGAGAGTAGCACAATTTTTTAAATTTATAGAAAATATGTACTTTTTTATCAAATTTTAGAAATAAATTTGATAAAATCAATGTCAATGTTCTAAAGACTGTTTACTTTCCAAACTCTCTTCAACTCATCTCAACTCATCTCTTCATCATTACAACTTTTCTAAATTCCTACACAAAATATAATAATATTTTCTTTTTTCAAATCTCAAAAAAATCTTTTCAAATTCCCACACTAAAATATAATAAATAATCTTATTTTTTCAAATCTCAAAGAATCTTCTCAAATTTTCACACCAAACAATCTTACTTTTTCAAATTTTAAAACAATATTCTCAAATTCCTACACAAAATATAATAAATAATTTAACTTAATCAAATCCTAAAATAATAATAATATTAAAAAATAATATTCATAAAATATTTTATTCTACTATTTATAAATCATTTCAATTCATCTCAACTCTCCTCCTAATTCTAACGGCCTAATGTAACTCCTACCTACAAGATTCCATATTGGTCGTGATCCATGTGCAAGAATGAACGCACTGCTCTGGTGGGTCTCAACACTTATTTTTGTCATTTTCTGACTCTTTTTTTTTTTTTGCCCTACTTTTTTCTTAACTGAATGTATTGCTTTTTCCTCCGATATTCTCGATCCTCCCTCTTTATAAACCATTATTGTCGTCTTTGACGGTGCAGTTCAGTGATGTTGTATTTTTTTTTTTTAATTTTTTTAAGTATATAAAAAAATGAATGAAAAAAAAAAGAAAAAATAATTTTTTTTGTTATCGGGATGCCTCTTGTGCTAGCACTGCTCTTTTTTTATATTCTTTATGAAAAAATGAGCACTCCTCTCTAAAAAGAATGAATGTTAAGGACTTATTTGGATAAGAAGATCTCAACTCATTTTATCTAATCATTATAATTTTATCAAATTTTTAAATAAAATATAATGATTAATTTAATTTTATATAAATTCTAAAAAAATATATTAAAAAAATATTTTAATAATATTTTATTAAACTTTTATTTGATTTCAATCATTCTCCAAACTATTCAACGAAGTAGGAGGAAAATAGTGAATGGAATGCAAGGTAAGTTTTGCAAAATTTGGACAATTGATCAAATAAGAAAGAAGATTGATTATTTTAAGTTTCGTGGTTCCTTAATATCATTTATGATCATCTGTCATAATGCTTTCTTTTTCAGCTTTTGTGTTTTTTTTCTTTTCCACTGTGTCTTACTTTTTTTTTTCTTTTCCTCAATGAGTATACTGCTCTCCCATTAATATGCACTATTAAACTGTAATATTGAAGCAGATAGCGATGCACATGATCAGGCAGATAAAGATAAAGAGATTCGACTGCCTCTACCTGCTTTTTCTTCCGATATTATCAATCCATCCTTTTTATCGGACAGCATTATTGTCATCGACATGTATAGTTGGGGCAATGTACCCCCAAAATTTTTAGAAAACCTTGTCATGATCGTTATCTTGTTTTCATTGGCCTCCTCCGTAATTCTTAGCTTTCAAATAATTAATTTCTCGTATGAGTTTATGAGTCGTTGTATTATCAATTAAGTTTATTTTCTTGGACCATATCGAATTCAAGTGTTTATAATTTTGCCGATTTATGAATTACATACTTTGAATCCTCACAACTACTCTGGATTGAAGGGGGATGACCAAAAATTGACGAAAAATCTTCAAACTCCATGCATGGCCATCTCGCCATCTGAATTTATTACACAGACTCCCCAAAAATGAGATCTCTGTCTTGTTTTTCATATTCTTTCTTAGTTCCATCATGTCTTTTGCCTAATTTGCTTTCAAACTCTAGAGACCTATTCCATCCAATCCATCAATATTCCAAAGATGTTGGTTATTTGAGATTGATATTCATGGCTGGTTGATGATTAAATAAGGTGGTTGTTGGGCTGTTTATAAATTAACGACTTATGAGCTTGTTTTGCTCTATTCTTATAATGATTTGAATTCAATTAGCTAAGGTTATATGCCAGTATATGTTAATAATCCGTGTACAAATATTTCTAATTTTAGTTATCGTGACACGACTAGGTTACGGTTTTAAAATATAGAGAATACACTATGAGAGTTAGGTAAGCGAATTTCTTATACCAGACTTTACATAAAAGAAAAAAACGAAGGTTGATTTTAAAAGTATTCATGGTTATTTAAAAAAAGAAAAAGAAAATTGAAAACAACCTTATATATGTGTTTTGCATACTCATAAAATCTGAATAAGAATAAAGTATTTTTTTTTATCATGATTGATGTAGACATAAGTTTATTTTAATATTCTATTTTCTAAACTGTGAAAAAAAAAACGAATATGACATTTAAAAAGTTTTTACTTTGATTAAACTCATCTTAATTAGCGAGTTAATTTTCCAAACTCTACAATGACTTCTGAAGGGATATATGTGCAGACGGAGGTCCTACCTTGAAGATTCCATAATCATATTGGTCGTGATATGTGCAAAAATGAACGCACTGCTGTCACATTTTTATAGTATTAATTTTGACCACCTACCTAATTTGAATAGCTAAGAATTGTAGATAAATAATTTAATATTTTTGTTCAACTTGTCAAATTGGCATACTAATTACGTATTAATTAACTTTTTAAAACTTTTAAATAAAACATAAAAATAATTTAAAATTTTTAAATAATATTAAAAAATTATATTTTAACAATATTTTTATTTTAATTTAATTTTTCCCATTTTTAAAATCTTATAAAATATTTTAATTCATTATTTTATTGTTATATAGAAAATATTTTATTGCTATTTATAAATTTTTCATATATTTTTTTATAGGAGATATAATCTTAGGGATAGTTTAGATTTAAAGACGAGTTGAGATGACTTGTGAATAATAAAATAAAATATTATTAAAATATTATTTTTTAATATAAATATTTTTTTATTCTGAAGCACTAAATGTTTTCAAAATGTAAAAAATGAAGTAAAGAGACGATTAGAAAATAAAATAAAAAACGTAAGACGGAACAGAGGTAGAGAATATTATGACATGGTATAATTCTATCACTACCCTTATCATTATCATTTATCATCATTTGTGTGCTTTTTTTTCAGCTTTTTTTCTTTCTTTCTTTTCGCTGTGTCTTACTTTTTTTCGACTAGTCGTTGTAAGGGTTTGCTTTTTCTTCCGTTAGGACCACAATAGTTTTCGTAAAATATAAAGGAAGTTATTCAAAACTTAAATTTCCATTCTAATAAATTTTGTATTTCATCTTTATTATACATTTTGTTATAGTAATTTCTCTAGATATAAAGAACATTAGTCACAATTCTAAAATATTTTAAATTAATTTCTCTCCTCTAAGCTTCTTTTCTCACTATTAAAAATTTATTAAAAGATGTGAAAATATTATTAATAGTTAAAGAAAATATTTAAAATGAATAAAAAATATTAAAAAATATAATATTTAAATGATATAAAAAAATAGATGAACTATTATATGATATATTGTAAAAATTAGTATGTAAATTAGAAAAAGTAAATTTTAATTTATATTTTAAAGGATAAGATAAAAAAACTATAGAGAATGTTCTTAACAATATTGATATTAGCTTTATTAAAATTATCTTCAAAATTTAATAAAAAATAAATATTTTTCATATATTCAAAATTAATCTAATTATAATTTTACATAAAATCAATCAAAATAATAACATAATATAACTCGACTTTGAATTGATCGGGACCCAACTATCGGATGAGAGTAGCATTTTTGAATGAATAATCGAGCGTGGCAGAAGTCGGGAATACGACTGGCTCATAATGGAAGAAAAAGCAAACACTTACAACGACCAATCGAAAAAAAGTAGGACAGTGAAAAAGAAAAAAACAAAAGTTGAAAAAGAAGCATTATGACAGGAACAGCACGAGACCTGTCCGATAAGAATAAAAATATTTTTATTTTCTTGATTTTTTTATTAATTTTTTTATATTTTTAAATATTTCATTTAAAAAAAAAATTCACAACATCAAAAAAATACATCTTTAACCATTAAGTAAAAAAAAAAAAAAATTATTCAGACATCGAGACACAATCCTTATGACAGATGACGATAAATGATAAAGGACCCTATATGAAAAACTGCGTTTTGATTTGATTTTTCGTACTGAAACTTCTGTTGTATCTACAATAAAGAATTTTAGAATTCTATATATAAATAATAAATATAGAGATATACTATCTTAATCAAGAGAGTGAACTATTTTATTCCATCTCATTACTCTTTTGTGGTCGACTTCGACTGGCTGTACATACCTGCTTTTTCTTCCGATATTATCGATCCACCCTTTTTAGTTTTTACGGACAGCATTATTGTCATCTTTGATTTACTTTGCACTCACGGGGCAGAATCACATGTATGGTTGGGCCAATTGCCCTCCATATTTTTTTGAAAACCTTATCATGTACTTATCATGATCTTGTTTTCATAACTACTTTGGATTGAAGGGGATGACCAAGAATTGACAAAAATTCTCCAAACTCCATGCATGGTCATCTCGCCATCTGATTTTATTACACAAACTCTCCAAGACTCAGATCTCTATCTTGTTTCTCATATTCTTTCTTAGTTCCGTCTGTCCTTTGCCTAATTTGCTTTCAAACCTCGTTCTAAAGACCTATTTGATCCAATCAATCAACATTCCAAAGAGAGCCAGCTTGTAATGCGCCAGTTCCGGATGGGTTGAATAGTTAATTCTTGTCACCTAAAACCGTATCTCATTCTACAGATATAAACTCTAATTTCTTAATTATACATAACATTTATTGTTACAAACCAACTATCTCATGGTCATGTAAATATATTTATAAATAAAAAATTATTATAAGCAAAATATATTTATAAGTAGATTTTTAATAGATTTAGCGATAAATTATTTATTTACATACACAAAAAAGTTTGTAGCATATTTCTTTACAAATTAGAATTTTTCTACTCATTTTAAGTGATGCGAAACATTAACGAGGCTCCGCTTTTCTCCTATTCTCTCTCCTATTATTTTTCTCTAAAGTTTACCGACTCTTCGCCTTCACTGGGTGGAGGGGGTTCGGAGCTTAGGTTCCGACCACCTCCTCCCCTAGCCAGTCCCAACGGCTTTTCCATGTATATGGTTTGTTGTTTGTCTTTTTTACTCTAGTTTTCTTCCGTAGCACCAATCCTTCCTAATCTACTGACTTCCGGCAACCTCCGACCAACACGCGGTTGAGTCAGCCTCCGCGACATCTGAGCTCCGTGCTCACACCATATGCAGTCGAGCCAGTCTCCCGCCACATCCGAGCTCCGAGCTCCGAGCTCGCATCTTATGCAGTCAAAATACATCTTCCTCCTAAATTCACCCCTGGGGGCACTTATTACTTAATACAAGCGGGATTATTTTATTTTCTTGTTGACGACTCTATGCTGCATATTTTATTCTAAAGATTCTCAAGGACTTTTTTAGAACAAATTGTCGTTAAGAATTGCAAGGTACTGTGAGGGGGGTAAATTAATAAAGCCCATCCACCAGACCACATTCGGAGATAAGACAAAAGGCTAGGAGCAAGAGGACAAGAGGGAACCATGGGGGTCAGGAGGTAATATGGAAGTAATATGGGTGATGGGGGCTGTTAGGAGGTAACGTGGGTGCATGGGGGTTAAGGGGTCAGGAGGTAATGTGGGTGCAGGGTCTGTCAGGGGGTGCGGTTAGACCCACAAAACGGGCTTGGCAGACACACGCGGGAAAATCAATCAAATAAATAGGAGGGTCTGGATGACTTCTGGGGGATCTGCTTCTTCTATTCTTCTTCTTTTCTCTTCGACTTCTCCTTCAACCTCGGGACAAGGAGTTCAAGTGAAGGTCTTTACTCCAGTAAACTTATATTCAGCATCACCACTATACAGTAAGATATGAAGGACCATGAGAGACTATAAACAAGAATATTATAGTGGATTTCTCCTCCCGAAACGTCCGTGAACATAGGCATTATGCCGAATCACGTAAATCCATGTGTTCATCTCTTTACTTTATCTACATAATTTTCCATTCATCGTCATGGACGTACGCATCACCACCGTACAGTCGCACCAGAACACTGCCAGGGGTTTCATACAATACCGATTGAGGCCCAAGTCGTCCTAGTGGGCTAGGAATGACTCTTTCTCTCCTTCCGACCTGTTGTGCGATTTTTACAACATCAACAACAGATATGCTTGGATGTTGGATGTAAATGTATAAAGTAAATGATCTTGGATACTCAAGTTGTAACGAACTAAGGATGCACGTTGAAAATTCTGAGGGTGTTGTTTGGCTCACATATATATTGCTATATATATAGATCAATTTCTAAATAGGAGTAGCATAGGAGGATATTTTAAATAGGAGTTGCTTAATTTTTTTTACAAGTATAAATTGGAGTTGCATAGTCTGATAGGAAAATGAAAAAAGCAAAGGTTTCTGCAGAAACCAAAAAATGACAGTGAAACTGACAGTAATCATAAAACTTTCAGCCTAGTAACTTCAACCTCTAATGATTAGAACCTCACCAAACAATTCATTTGGCAACCATATCTATAGGTATCAACTGAGTTAGAATTACTAGTGGGTTTCAAGCCAGGTGTTAACTGTGTGTCCATGAAAATGCTACTCTTTTCAAACAAAGCGGCTGATGAGCTAGTAGGCATCTTGAATAAATAGCACCCGGATTTCTAGAAAGGAAATTAGTGTTATCAACAAGAAAACAGCTATCATCTTCAAACTTTTTCGATTGCTAAAAAGTTTTAAAACATTTTAATTGCTATAAACTAGCTTCAAAGTTTAAAAGAAAGGAAGTATAACTTTAGCTTTTTATTGGTCTTTGTCCCAATATCTAAAAATCAGTGTTCAATTTTTTTTCCCCTTCTCTGACGTAAGGAATATATAGAAAAATTGGAAGATAGCCTTCTTTAGGTTTATATTTTATTCCAGGGAAAATGCCATGCAAAGCCTACTTGATATTTGTAGAGAATTCTAATGGTTTCTCCATGATCTTTTATGCTGTGTAATTTTGAAACGAGAGAGCTCTTTTGTAATAATTAGGAGAGCAACCTGAAGCTTTCTATTTGTGAAAGAGTCCTAATGGAAATAAAAACCCACATGTTCAACACCTATTCAACCATGTCCAAGTATCCTTGGTTCCACACAATTAGACAAAATTTGCACCCCAATTACATCAACTACTGGTTCCAAACAAAAATGCCTCAACTACTGTTCTGCATTTTTGAAATGTTAAAAAATGTTTAAATGTATGTAGTTTTAATTTTTCCTATTTTGCACTTTCGTATTTTCTGTCGTTGTAGCGGTACTCGTTACGTTCCTCCCGTCCACATCGTCCATCTCAACCGGTATGAACTATTTTAATGCACATTCATTAACTTTATTAATTGTTTTTCATGGAATTGCTTTAATACCCAATTTAGTATGCTGTTCAATAAAGAACATATTTTGCATTGCTGTTATGTTGGTATTTGTGTTTTTCATGTCTCCCCTACCAAAAGAATTAATGTTTGTGCTTGACATGAGGCTATAATTTTGCATATATTACAAACAAATACTTGCATTGTCATATTATCAATTTCTTAACTATTCAACATGGATGATCCAAAAAACACGACCCGTGATTGTGAAATTTGGGGCAATGGCATGGAGGAGGTTTTTGCTAACATGCTGTAACAGGACGCTCTTCATGGTAGATTAAGAGCTGGAAAGATTACGAATAGAGATCATGCAGAATATGCTGAGCGGCTCATCGCTGTTGGTGCAAAGGTGTTTGACACGAACTAGATTCAAGGCAAACTCCAGAGGTTGAAGGGCCTACAATGTCTTTTCACCGATCTAATGAGCCAAACCGGTATGAGTTGGGACCTCAACATAAAGAAAATAATGGTGAGCGACGATTGTTGGGAAAATGCCCTTAGGGTAAACTAAGCATCTTTATTTCAGCAAATAGAATATAGTTTTTTCATTACTACATTTATTATTGACATGTGTGTATTATGGAAATGTTAAGTCAAATCGAAATGGGGAAAGTTTCGTACCTTCGGCTGCCCACAGTACCAGGAGTTGTGCACCATATTTGGTGCTTCTGTTGCATACGATACTTTGCAACACGCATCAACACAACTAATCCCAGATAGTTACAAGGAGCGATGGCTTGATTCGGAGTTGTGACATCGACGCCTCACATTGGGCAATCGACAAGGATCGCACATTGAGATTGATGACATGGATGAGTTGATGGGGATGGGATTATATGACACGATGACATCGCGCATTTAGTTAAACTTTTTGTTTTAAAACTATAGTGTTGGAATTATCGGGTATTGGATTTCTAACGTTATTCTAACAATAGTGTAGTAGAACATGGTAGAGCATGGATGATGGGAATTGGTCAGCGAGAACTTCGTCGATGGATGTGAGCCTCGTTGTCGAGATCATCTTCTTTGATGGGGGTACAAGTGATAGTAGTGAGACTTTACACAAGAGACGATTGAGATCATGAACCTTATTGGGAATGTCCATCGTCGACAGGAACTGAATCTTAGACTGCCACAACATAATATCGGCCTGCAGGGATATCAATATATTCTGGAAGTTTTGGATGGAAATCCAACGAATTGTCAGGAGTTATTCCGAATGGAGGTTAAGGCATTCTGTGCATTATGCACCTTGTTATGGAACAATGGTTTTTTTAAGGGATTCTAGACAATGGGTGACCATTGAGGAACAAGGCATATTTAGTTTGGTAGTGGTGAATGGAGAAGCACAACATATTGTAGGCCAATGGTCTCAACATTCAATAGAAACCATTAACCGACACATAAGAAAAGACACGCAAGCCCTTTGGGCACTTGGGACGCATCTTATTGTTCCAACACACACTATTGGGGTGCATCCACACATCTCAGGCAACTCACGAAATTATTCTTGGTTTGCGGTAAGTACTTCACTATACAAAATAAAGTATCAATATTGAGTATGCATTAGTTTCAATTAAAGTATTTATTTGAAGTTATGCATTCATAATCTACTAGCTTAAACGTCTGCAGTGAAGCATTGGTATGATTGATGAGACCATGATCAATGTCGTTGATAAGGGTGAGAAAAAATTAATGAAACGATAAACCGGACCAGACTGAACCAAACCAGTGAGTTTGGTCCAGTACTGGGTTTGGTTTGGTCCAGTACCGATTTCATTTTTCTCAAAACCAGTCAGAATCAGTTCGGTTCTTATTTTTCTTTTATTTTTTTAACACAGGACCAGACCGGTTCATATATATATTTTAATATTTTATATTGTATAAAATATTTTTTTATGATTTTTTATATTATATACAATTTATATATATAATATATATAATTATATATAAATAATCTTGTATTATATGAAAAATTACTAATTGATATAATATTAAATTTTAAAATCCTATATTACTATATTTTCTTTATTAATAGTTATACTTATACTCTATCACTATATTATAATAAACTATAATATATAACTATATTATATATTATAATATATCACTATAGTCTCCAATACATATACTATAATATATTATATATACTATTTAATATACTGGAAAAACTGAACCGGAACCGATAAAACCAAAAGTATTGGTTTAGGGGTATCATCGGTGCGGTATCAGTTCTTCAAATCTCAAAAGCGGTATATACCGGTTTGGTTATAAAATATGTCCAAAACTGAACCAATTACACCCTTAGTCATTGTACCTACTAAAGTTTGTGAGGCACTTCGCAATCGGCATGAGTGAGTTGTTCAAAACGTCTTCTGTGTATATGACATAGATATGAAATTCACATTTCTCTATACTAGGTGGGAGGGAATAACGCATGATACTTGCATATTCATCAATGTATTGAGTTAAGCCCAAAACCAATTTCCATGGCTTAAGGATGGTAAACCTCTAATATTATTTAATTGTTTGTCTTCATATGTATTTTGTTATATTTTTTGGAATGTTTGGTAAGTAACTGATTTTTTGGTTGAAATGGGTTAACATATTATTATTATCTAGTGGATTCAGAGTTTCCATATACTCGAAGATTTATGCCCATATCCCAAAGAAAGATATCTAGGAGTGACCGTCAAAGTCAGCGGGAATTTAGGGGATATAAGGACTATTTTAATTATTGTTATTCATCATCTTCACACACTACACACCATACTTTTTATCATCTTCACATACTACACACTATACTTTTTTTAAAAAAAATTTATTCTTTTTAAATTTATTGAATTCTTCTATTCATCATTTATATACCACACATTTGGTAAGAGAAAAAAAAAAAATAGTGTGCGGTGTATAGAAATAATAAATAAAAGTTTTCAAAAATAAATCAAAATGCAGTTTTTCAGTTTGGTGGGTCCTTTATCATTTATCATCATCTGTCATAATATTAATACTTCTAAAAAAAGAAATGATTTTCTTTCATAATGCTTCTTTTTTTTTTTAAAAAAAAAAGAAAGCATTATCTGTCATAATGCTTCTTTTTCAGCTTTTGTTTTTTTTTCTCTTTTTCACCGTCTTACTTTTTTACCTTCTTTTTTTTTCTTTTTCTTTTTCTTTTTCTTCCGTTTGTCGTATTTCCGACTTTTGCCACCCTTTATGATTTTTATTCAACTTATTTTATTTTATTTTATTCTTATAACTTTTTTAACTTTTAACATAAACTAAAATAAACAATTTATTTTTTAAAAATATTTAAAAACATAATATGAAAAAAAAATTATAATAATATATTATTCAACTTTAATTTTAATCTTAATTTATCTCATCTTGATGACAAACTAAGCAGATTCGATCGACAATGACACGGTGTAGATTACATTGAGGGCTTAAGCAATATTTGAGATTTTTATTATTTTTAAAGTATTTTTTAATATCTTTTATTAAGTAAAAAAAATTAGAAAAATAATAAATAATAAAAAATAAGTAGTAAGCCTGTCATATCTTCCAAATGACTTCTAAAATAACTGTATGTGATGCGAGATCAATACCCTATAGCGGGATGGCACGGAAATCTGGTCTCATTCCCCATGTAGCCCTGAATAACCTCTTGCTAGGGAAATGGTTTTCTCAAAAGCATAAACCCGATGCCCATGGGCCCATATCAAATGTATATCAGAACAACTCAAAAGTTGTTTGCCTTATGTCAAAAAAAGAAAAAGCAGCGAGTGGTCCGTCTATACATTATCTTTAAAGAAGATATTATCTTTATAAAAGAGTATTATTCTAGATTATTTTTCATGTTTTTTTTCAAGTATTATTTCCTTCAATCACATTTAGAATTTCAAATAATTCTTATGTAAATTCTTAATTTATAAAATCATTTAAAATTTATCATATTATTTTATATGATTAAGTATAAGAACGTTTAAGATAAAAGCCTTTCCGATGGCCACGGGCCCATATCAGCATGTATACCGGAACAACTCAAAAGTTGTTTGCCTCGTGCCAAAAAAGAAAAAAGAAAAAGCAGCGTGTGGTCCGTCGATGCCTTATCTTTGTAAAAGAGCATTATTCTAGATTATTTTTCATTTTTTTTTTCAAGTATTATTTCCTTCAATCACATTTAAAATTTTAAATAATTTTTATGTAAACTCTTAATTTATAAAATCATTTAAAATTTATCATATTATTTTATATGATTTAAGTATAAGAACGTTTAAGATAAAGCCTTCACTACAAGCTGTGAATCACCCTCCAACTCCGCACTGCTCTCCTTAAAGCCAGAGCTTCTGCTATATATACACGACTTCTCGTGATTATTTCTTATAGTTTGTTAACGGCAGCAACGATATATTCCACCGACACAAAATTGCTTAGTGCTCAAGCATGAAAAGCTAGCTTGCTGCACTTTTTACAGCACGTTCGTTCGATACTCAACCATTGGTAATGCATGGATCAAGAAGAGGCATCCAGATCATTAGCTTAGTGCATAAGCTTTAAGAGCTGCTTCACATTTTAGAGCATCATGTTCCATCTCATCTCGTCTCAAACCCAGCCAGCTTGGTAATGGATCAATCGTGATTGGGCATCGAGAGGTACATAGGTACTTCTAATTGTGTCCATCTCTATAACTTGCTTTGCTTCTCAAATTTATCTATTGAAGTGATCACCAGATTTAATACATCGGCCGAGTCCTAATTATTAAATTAAAATAAAATAAATCATATGCTTTTCTTCAATTGGGTGAAATGGGTTATAGATTTTTTTCTGGATTACCATAAAACTCAAGTTTTTTTTTTTTTTCTATATATGGTGATAGTTTGATTGAATGTGTTAAAGTGATTGCAAAAACCTCAAAATTATTACTAATTTAGAATATTGTTGCCTCAGTACGGATTCCCATCGGTAAACATGGATTTGTGTGTACAATTAAATCGTGTTTTCAGAGATCATGAAGTTCTAATGACTTTCAGGAGAGTCTAATTTGTTGCATGCTTCATAGCTCATTAATTAGTAAAATACTTAATTTCACAAATGTAAATTTCCAAGCAGAAGCTTTGTTGAGCGACTTCAAAAGTTAAATTTATATTCTAACATGTTACAATATAAATTAAATAATTAAATTTATCTCTTCTCTTCAAGTTAAACTTTTACATGATATCAGAACAGAACTCTTGAGTAACTCTACACTTTATCCTATTTAATTAAATATTTTATTTGTGTTGAACCAATTCATTAAATAGAGTCTGACGCACATGAGAAAAATATTAGAATATAAATTAATTGATTAAATTTGCCTCTTCTTGTCAACTTATAACTTTTAGAACAATAAGTACTGATATTTGTCTAAAAAAAATAATTTGTTCAAGTTCCAAATAGACAAGTCTGATCCTACTGATCTATGGCACATGCCTCATTGAAAATTTACTAAAAAACTATAACGAATTATTATCGTGTCGGATTATCAAATCGGGTCACCACAACAATAAACCAAGCTCCACAAACAATGGCGGACCTACATAGGGGTGGCTGGGGGGGTGAGTTATCAACAACTCAGTAAGCAGAGGACCTATATAACCATGTTTATTGACTTTATATATAGTGATTGTTTTGAAAAGAATAAACACATATAGAGAGTAATTGTATCACTATCCTAACTTTTTCTCCTATATTATATATTTTTGTTTTAGGAATTTTCAGACTGATTTTTCTTATGTATGTAATGTTTTTTCTTCACTATTCAAAAAGCCAAATGTAAATACTAAATTTTGTGATTATTTCTTAGAGTTTGTTAACAGCTAGCTGCACTTTTTACAGCACGTTCGTTCGATCTCAACCCTTGGTAGTGCATGGATCAAGCTAGAAGAGCATACAGATCATTAGCTTAGTGTCTAACCTAATTTAAGAGTTGGCTTCACATAAGCTTGATAATGGATCAATCCTGATTGGGCAACGAGAGGTACGTAGGTGCTTCCAATTGTGTTTATGCCATCTCTATTACTTGCTTTGCTTCTCAAATTTATTGAAGTAATCATCACCAAAGTGAATACATCGGCCGAGTCCTAATTATTTAATTTATATTCTAACTAACAGAAGCTCAACAAAAGTTGAGCCACATCAAAATTTATCTCTTCTTATCAACTTATAACTTTTTAAACAATTAGTATTGATATTTGCCTAAGAAAAATGATTCGTATAAGTCTCAAATAGACAAATTTCACGTAGACCTTTGTTAAAAATGAAACTCATCTTGAAAAAGTATAAAAAAAAAAAAGCTATTTTATTTTGGTGGAATCTAACTTTTTACAAAAGGCATGCAATCATGTTTGTATATATATACAAATAATAAAAATATAAAAAAATGAAAAACGAAAATGCATGCAATCCACTACATATTACATTATTTTGTTACCTATGCATTACGTTACAATACAAAATACAAAGCTACAAGATATGAATTACAAAGTAATTACAAAACAATCATGTTTCCCACTGATCAATAGCAACAATCATCTTCAACCTGCAAATGTGAAAATGAAATAGCAACATGTGCTATTTCATGATCTTCATTTCTTCTCTGCTGCTTCAATCTGTTAAGCAGAAGCATAAATGGCAGAATTTAGATAGCAGTAAATTGAACTGATCTGCAATTATAACCTCATATAAATTCACAGCTTCATTTCTAAATAAAAATAGATGGATGGGATATGACAGCGCAAGAAACTCACACAACTGAACATGAAGAAAATAAGATATATGTACATCAAACAAAAAAATGCATTTGAAAGGGCTCGGCTAAGGTTACATCTGAAACACAATTTCTGTACAGGATTGTCGGATGTTTGAACTTTGATTCAGTTGTTGAGCAATCTGGTTTGATGTGGCCTTATCATTGGCTCTATAATCAACACTAATCAAAGGAGAACATTTGAATGGACTCTGCTTTGCTTTTTGACATAATCAAAGTTGCAGTACCTTACACTCTGACCCAAAATGTTAATGAAAATACAGCTCGAAATGTCAAGTATAATTAGACAAAGAACTTTGCAAATTAATGTCTTTGGCCGGACAAACCCAAAATACGGCACCAAATCTATGCAACCATTTATTACGCTTTCAAGGCGAAGAAATATACAACAAGGAAGAGAGAGCTTTCACGGCTTACACGTCAATCAGGCCAGGCATGACAACAGCCTCGCCACAAAAAGTTTTGAACAACTTATTTGGCACATTTTTTTTCATCACACGGTGTAAGCAAGCTATAAAGTTCCAACACCACAATAACAATACCCACTGAAGGCAATATCAATAACAGTTCTCTCTGATCTACTGAAGTCACATAAGAATCTGATCTACACGAAGTCACATAAATCCCAAATCAACAAAGTAATAAAAGCCAAAAAAAACCCTAAAAAACTGCGTCATATCTTAACTTGAACATATGCTAGCACAAATCTGACCCACAAAAATATTCCTCAAAGATTCTTACATTCAAACATTCACATCAAAACAGACCCAAATCAAAAAAGTAATAAAAGGAAAAAAGCCTAAAAGATTTGAAGAAGGATGCAACAGATCTGACCTGAACAAAAGCTACACAGACCCAAATCGGAATAAAACGGACCCAAATCGCAGAGAACAATCCTTGGGGTCACGAGGAATGACGGCGAGTCGGCGACGGCGATGACGGGACACTAGGAGGAGCACTGAGGGAGAGGGAGGCTAGGGTTTCTTCGGACTGACTGAGAGAGAGAGAGAGAGTGATTCATTTTAGTCCTGATCCGTCTTTACTGCAATATCCCACTCCCAACTCTGTTTCTGGTCTGGTATCTACATTGATATTGTGGAATCAGAACCCCGCCCGCCTAGTTTTCATCTTTCGCTTTGCTTAATTTGGTTTCCAACTTCATCCTATTGACTCTTTACTCCAGCCTCCAGTCCATCAATATCCTAAGGAGAGGTACTCTAATTTATTGCTTTGTGTTTTCCCATGCTTTATTGCCGTCGCAGTTTCAACTTCTATATATTTTCATCAATTTGTTTGAGTTTAAAAATAATAAAAAACAAATTCCCTAAAAAAAAAAAAAAATTAAGAGGAAGCTGGTGACGGATCATGGCAAACAAGAACGGAGGAGATCGTTATTGCAGTTTTAGCAAAAATCTCAGAGTATACTGTTCAACCAGTTGGACGGTGGCTATGTTATTCATGTCACTACAAGAGCAAGGAGGGCTCATTTGGCTACGCATAAGATCATAAGAGATAAAAAATTAAATAAAAAATTATTTAAAAATTATTTTTATTTTAAAATTTAAAAAAATTAAATTATTTATTGTATTTCCCTTTCCTTGTCATTCCAGACTCTATATAATCTTCATCTTCCACCAATAGTCTACGTTTAAAGTCAGACTTCCCCACACCTTTCTTGCATGTATTCATAGTCGGTGACATATGTTTAATTTGTTATTCATGACAGGTAATACTGTTTACAGCTTCCTCGCTTATGTTCAGACTCCTTTTGGGCATCTTTGCTCTTAGTTTATGCTTTTGATGCGGATCACCGAGGAGGACAAAATTAAAGTGAGGTACGTACGTGCATGCTTCTTGATCTCAATATTTATATATATACACACTAACATCACAATTTAGCCGAATCCTTTTAA
>QEOT01000163.1:159425-258918 GCA_003123785.1 Pterocarya stenoptera
CACCGAGGAGGACAAAATTAAAGTGAGGTACGTACGTGCATGCTTCTTGATCTCAATATTTATATATATACACACTAACATCACAATTTAGCCGAATCCTTTTAAGCAATAACATCATTGCTTTAAATATTTGTTCTTCCAATCCATATTTGCGGAATGCATATATGCATAATTTTTTGTTGTTGATTTGATGAAAGTTTTATAATTATTTGTTCTTCCAATTCAGTCATTGAACATATGATAAGTAAATATTTTTTTAATAATCAAAATTAAAATTGCAATGTATCCTGTCATTATAAAACATGTATTTTTTACCAGCTCAAAATCTTTTCATTTGTTTGGAAGAAAAGTTCTCCAACTCAATCGGGAGGAAATATCCATTCAATAGTAAGATAATAGAAAATGAGAAAGCACGGTGTTTCTCAAAATTGGATAATTATAAAGAAAGAAGATTATTTTACCTAAATTTCATAAGTCCCCCAATGTGAATGCTTTTATAATTTGCTGGTTGTTTCGGTGATTCCCATTTTGTCCCAAAAAGATGTTAATTTGGTGATTGGAGAATTTGTCGTATGGTATTTGTCAAAGAGTAGTGCTAGGCTGGCCAACATTGACAGCTGGGCGTGCTGTCTATGTCAAATTCATTTTTTTTTTAATATTTTTTTTCAATCTTTTTGTTCATATATTTTTATTATTTTAAAATAATTTTAAAAAATATAAAAAAATATCAATATACTAATAGTTATTTCTTTAATCAATAAACAAAATAAAATATATTAAAAAATTAAATCCATGAACAATCAAAATGAATGGACAAGATGAACGGACATAGTAGTATTATTATTTGCTAATATAACAATTACACCACGCAAGAGACACGGCAACAACCACATTTTAAAATCATTTATTTATTTTTAAAATATTGACGTGTCACCTAGAATACACGTGTCAGGTTGACGGAAAGTACTATGCAAAATTTAAAAATTTTAAGCATAAATTCGAATAACTGAATTTACAATTAGGGAATTTATAAATATTGATGAAATAGTTTTGAATGATATTAAAATGGTTTGAGTTATGATATATTGTGGTATTTTGAGAAATGATATAAAAAAAGTTAAATAAAAAATATTATAAATTTAAGATATTATTTAAATATTATTTTTATTTTGAAATTTTAAAAAATAAATTTTTTATTTTGTTTATAAATTTAAAAAAATTGTAATAATTAGATAATGATTAATTTAAAATATTCAATATTTAAAATTAAAAAATATCTATTTTATATAATATTTGAAAATGAAATAATGACAGATAGGATTATATGAAACTCATATAGTAAACAAAGACTCTTTAAATGTCATACTTTTTTTTTCTTTTCTTTTTTTTTTTTTTTTAACTTTATTGGTTGTAAGTGCTTGTTTTTTCCTGCATTATATATATTCAGTACTCTTCCCACTATAAAGGGCCAGTCATATGTCCAACTTCGCCGCACATTATTAATCATGTTTCACTGCTAAACGCCGATCGATCTTGGTTTTCATATAATTAATTGATTCCGGTGACCATCTTGGCATCTTTGCTCTTTGTTTGCACTTTTGATGCGGATCATCGAGGAGGACCAAATTAAAGTGAGGTACCATCATGATTTTCCAGATCAAAAGTATGAATTTATGAGTCATCATGTTTAATTAAATTCTTTCAGATATATGATATTTTAGATGTTGCATCTAAATTATTCATCGGTTGTGTTCGTAATATACATGAACAAAAGGATTTTTTTTTTTTTCCACATCGTTTGTTTTAAAGATTTTGCACAGTTCATTAATTAGTTTAGATACCATGTGATGATCTAGTTCTTCAGACTCTGACCCCAAAAACAAATATCTGTGTCATATTTTTTCCATAATATTTGCATTTTCACACTTGTAATTATGTTAAAAAAACAATTTGAACTTTCAGCATAGAGCTTGACTGGAGGGCCTGACGAAGAAAGTGATGCATTTGTGAAAGAGTAACCGAGAGTGGTTGATCATCCTTTCTCTGTTCCTGCCTTTTGGCATATTGATAATTGCCATTTCTCTTCTTTTCTTTTTCTTTTTTCTGGTTTTTGGTGAAAAGCTTTCTCAATGCGTTCTTGGGTTGTCCTTCTACTTCCGTGATTCATTTTAGTACTGATTCGTCTTTACTGCAATATCCCACTCCCAACTCTGTTTCTGGTCTGGTTTCTACATTGATATTGTGGAATCAAAACCCCGCCCGCCTAGTTTTCATCTTTCTCTTTGCTTAATTTGGTTTCCAACATCATCCTATTGACTCTTTACTCCAGCCTCCAGTCCATCATTGTCCCAAGGTGTCCCAAGGAGAGGTACTCGAATTTATTTCTTTGTTTTCCCCCGTGCTGTATTGCCATCGCAGTTTCAACTTCTATATCTTTTCTGGTTTTCATCAGTTTGTTTTGAGTTAAATTTTATTAAAAACAAATTCCCTAAAAAAAATAAAATAAAGAGGAAGCTGGTGGCGGACCGTGGCAAACAAGAATGGAGATCGCTATTGCAGTTGCAGCGAAAATCGCAGATTACACTGTTAGACCAGTTGGACAGTGGCTATGTTATTCATGTCACTACAAGAGCAACATGGAGAATCTGAAGGAGCTGGAAAAGACGTTGCTGGATGCTAAGAACAGGGTTCAACACGACGTTGACGCTGCTTCAAATAACGGCGATGAAATTGAAGATGATGTAAAAACGTGGTTGACAAAGGTGGATGGTATTATACATCAATTGGCCACCAAGAAACTTGGTGGAGGTGAAGAAGAAGCGGAATCGAGGAACTCTAATGCGTCATGCCTGAACTTGAAGCAACGACATCAGATAAGCCGGGAAGCGAAGGAGATGGTGGATAATATTGCTGAACTTCTTAAAAAGGCAAACTTCCCCCGAGTTTCCTATCCGCCTCCTGCTTCGCAAGAAATGGTGACTCCAAGAAACATGGATTACATGACCTTGGATTCGAGGATATCAATTACGAAGAGAATTATGGAGGCATTGGGAGATGCTAATATCAACAAGATCGGCGTGTGGGGGTCGCCTGGAGTTGGAAAGAGTACACTAATGAAAGAAGTTTTTAGGAAAGCCAAGGAAGAAAGCTTATTCGATGAGGTGGCTCTGGCAAATGTGACAAACAGCCCAAACCTAAGTCTAATTCAAGGAGAAATTGCAGACATGCTAGGTCTAAAGCTTGATCCTAATATAACTCAAATAGGAAGAAAAGCCAATCTACGGAAGAGGTTAGAAAAAGACAAGAAGAAGAAGATACTTGTTATCTTGGATGATATATGGAAGCGACTTGATTTGGAGGAAATAGGAATTACTCCTTCCGAAAGATGCAAAGTACTATTCACATCCAGAGATCGACATGTACTAGCTTCTGAGATGGGCACCGAAGAGAACAGCTTTGAACTCGACATTTTAGGACAAGAAGAAGCATGGAACTTATTTGAAAAGATGGCGGGTGATTCTGTCAAACATGATCTTGATTTGCGAAAAGCAGCAATTGAGGTAGCTAAAGCGTGTGCAGGTCTTCCTATTGCACTTGTAACAGTTTCTAGGGCATTAAAGAATAAGCGTTTGAGTGTATGGAAGGATGCCCTGGTGCAACTAACAAGACCCACTCCAGAACATGACACAGAAATATGGTTACCCGTATATTCTTGTATACAGCTGAGCTATGAAAATCTTGTTGGTACAGAGCTCAAATCCCTCTTTTTGCTTTGTGCTCTACAAGGTTACTACATTTCCTATCGGGACTTGTTGACATATGGTTTCGGTCTGTGTTTATTCCATGGCATTGATACATTGGATAAAGCAAGAAACAGACTAGAAAATTTAGTTTGTAAGCTGCAAGATGCTTGTTTGCTACTACAAAGTCCACGTAGCTCCGAGGAATTTTACATGCATGATCTTGTTCGTCAAGTCGCTACAATAATTGCGTTAAAGCATAATATGTTTGTCATGAGAGGTGATGGTGGGCAAAAAGCATGGCCAGATGTGGATGAACTGGAAAGATGCGAGGCGCTCTCTGTTCATGGTGGGCAAAAAGCATGGCCAGATGTGGATGAACTAGAAAGATGCGAGGCGCTCTCTATTCATGGTGGAGATCATATCCATAAATATCCCAACAAAATAGAATGTCCTAAATTAAGATACTTTCATGTCCAGTGTAAAGAGCGATATTTGAAAACCCCCAGCAGTTCCTTCCAAGGGATGGACAAGCTCGAAGACATTTTCTTCCAAGGGATGGAGAAGCTCGCAGTTCTGAGTTTGACAAATATACAACTTGCATCACTTTTTCCACTTACAAACCTACAAACATTGTGTCTACATGGATGTAAGTTGGGAGATATTCATTGGATTGGAGAACTCAAGACTTTAGAAATTCTTAGTCTTGCTCGTTCTGACATTTCAAACCTGCCAGGAGAAATACGGTCGTTGACTCGTTTGCGGTTATTGGATTTGACCAATTGTTCCGAACTTAGAGTGATTCCTCTTAATGTCTTGTCAAGCTTGGTCAAATTAGAAGAATTGTACTTGCGATACATCGATGTCCAATGGGAGGTTGAAGGACCCAATAATGAAGGAAAAAATGCTAGCCTTGCAGAGCTAAAGAAATTGTCACACTTGACCACCTTAGAGATAAAGATTCCGGATGCCAACAATCTACCGAAAGATTTGTTTTCTGAAAAGCTTGAGAGATATCATATATGCATTGGAGATATCAGCTATTGGTCTTATCAGATACGAGCCTTCTCAAGATCGTTACATTTCAAACAGAGTATGAGCTTCGAATCGGTCTATGGGATCAAAATGCTACTGAAGAGGACAGAACATCTTTATTTAGACGATTCGAACAGTACTAAGAGTGTCTTCTCTGAATTAGATAGAGAAGATTTTAAAAAACTGAAGCATCTCCATATCAAAAATAGTTGGCATCTACCTGAGTTGAGGATATCCTTCAAAAACTTGAAAGTTTTAGAGGTGGAAAACTGTGAGAAATTAAGATTTATCTTCTCATCATCGATAGCCAGAGGCCTTTCACTACTTGAAGAATTGAAGATAACAAGATGCAACAACGTGGGTGCAATATTCGTGAAAGAAGAAGAAGATCACGAAATAGAAGAGGTGTTCCGTCGACTACAAACCTTGGTGCTAAGGGATCTTCCAAAGCTCGTGAGCTTCTTAAGCCCAAGAGAAACCAATTCGGAGGGCAACCATGATCTTCAGTTGCCGCTTCTACATCATCAGGTACATTACACAAGTCCATGTAAATTGGCATTCCCTGTGCCCAAAGTATAATTGCATGCGCCTCTGTTAGGTTGTGGCGGAAGACGCCAGCTTAGTCTTGGGGCAGAAAAGTAAAATTTGAAAACAAAAATAAGATGGGACTTGCATGTCTAAACTGATTTGAAATAAAAAGCTGATTACATAATAATGAGTATTTGCTTTCACATCTAGATATGTAATCCTTAGGAGTTAAGATGAAATTAATTTGACATATTAATGGTATGTTCCTCTAAATCTAAAGTATAAATTCTTGACTGAAAATAACTTTTAGGAATTATGGTGCTGGAAATTTTTCCTTGAGTTATATGAAGTACACCTAAAAAACTTTGTCAAGGATATGTGCATTGTCAAAATTAGTCCAGACTTAATTCCCGACAGTTGGTCCAATAAAAAAAAATTATAGCTATAATACACTCGTTCCCCTGTTTAATTTTGCCTATTTTCAAATTCAAAGCACTGAAATCTTGAACGTCTTTAACTAATATGAGGGACTTAATCCTGCAGCTTTCCTTCCCTAATTTGAAAAAGTTGCGTCTGCAACGTCTGCCCAAAATAAAGCATGTTTGGAGTAATGTTAACGGATGTGAGAGTTTGAAGTCTCTAAATATACAAGATTGTGGGGTAATGGAGGATATTGTCGCCAGAGAAGATGGGACAGATCCAACAACGAGGCTTTTATTCCCTAGCCTAACTCTCCTAAGACTTTATTGGTTGCCAAAACTCAAATGGTTTTTCCAAGGGGTGTGTACTTTGGAATCGTCATCGCCCAAGGAATTACATGAGCAGGAAGGCACATTTTTCAGAATTGAAGAGGTAACATCGTAACAGTCCAATCAGCCTTTCTCTCTCTCTCTCTTAAAATTTATAGAAATAGAACTACTCATTCACAATTCATTTATTTTGGAGTAATGATACGTAAAATCTTGTATTATATAAGTATTATATAGTTATTTTAAAAAAGAATTAGATTTATTATTAACAAGAGTAATATTAGATATAATTATGGATCGAAAAAATGATGCATATTTTTTTTAAAGAGTGAAATTTATTATTAAAAAATTAATATTTTTGTATTTATTTTATATTTATTAATGTTTTTTAAATGAGTGCGCGGTGTTGACGTATTCTAAGATTATAAATATTATTTTTCTATTAAAAAAATAATTTTTTTCAAATATATATATTTTTAGATTTGAAAATGTTAGATTATTTATTGTATTTTGTTTAAAAATTTAAAAAAACTTGTAATGATTAGATGATATGAATTAAGGTTGTTTCGAACCAGACCTAAACATGCATGCAGCTCCACAACCCAATTTTCTCAGCTCTGCCTTTGATTGAAACACGTGGTTTTTTTTTTTTTTTTTTTTAATTCAAACAAGGGACTTAATCCTGCAGGTTGCCTTTCCTAATTTGACAAAATTGCATCTATGGAATCTACCCAAAATAAAGCATGTATGGAGTAAAGACCTCCAAACAATTCTCAGGTTTCAGAATCTACAAGAAATATCTGTTGAGAGATGTGCGAGTATTAAAAGTTTGTTTCCAGCCTCGATCGGTACTTGTCTTAAGCAATTGAAGAAAATTAATATTAATGAATGTGGGGGACTGGAGGAAATTGTTGGGGCTAAAGAAGGAGAAGCAGTGGGAAGGATGTTGGTGTTCGAGTTCCCCCAAGTAACTTCTTTGGATCTTGAATATTTACCAAGACTTGAGTGTTTTTACAAGGGAGTGTATATTTCAAAATGGCCGAAGCTGAAAAATATGTCAATTGGGGGATGCGAGAAAGTAGAGGTATTTGCTTCAGGACTTGTGAGTGAAGAAATAGTTGAAGAAAGGCAATCTCAAATGTCAATAAAACAACCCCTTTTCTTGGTGGATGAGGTAAGACACTATAAATAATTAGCTCTCCTAAGATTTCTACATATAGGCTGAAGACGTAGTAGAGCTGACATCATTTTCATGAAAGAAAATTTTACAGCCCAATATTATAAAATCATTTTGATATATAATTAAGTTGATGAATTTAGTTAGTTAATCTCTTTAAATGGTATACTTAATCATAATATAATAATTACTAAAAAATACTCCGTTCTCCATATTCTATATATCATGTTCATAAAAAAAAATAATAACATACACCCATATTAAGCATATGAATATTCCGTGTTTTTCATTATTTAAAGTTTTTACATGTTTTTTATTATTTTAGCCAGTCACATTAGATTATCTATCAGTTTAGCTAAATTAGAAAAATAATAGTTTTAAATTTATTTTGTTATTTCTTTATTTTAAGCCCTCTTTGCCTACCATAAATTCAATTCAAAATCCAAATAGAATTTTTACACCAGAGATTCAAAAGCCGAGAAAGAAGCAAGAAAAAAACAAATTAAAAAAGGAAAAGGCCCAGTTTAGCTTGTTGAGTACTGAAATCAGAAAAAAAAAAAAAAATGTTTCAACTCAAAATCAGGAAACAAAGAGTTACGATTATGATAGAATTCAAGTTCCTTCTTTTTAATTTTTATTTTAACTACCAGAAAAGGAGAAAGTAAAATTTATTATCTGTCTTCATGTATTTTGTGATATCTTAACTGAAAGTCAGTGTTGTGATGAATTTAACAGATGACATTCCCAAGCTTGGAGATATTGAAAATTTCTAGAATGGAAAAGTTAAAAATTATATGGAATATCAAGGACTCCCATCAACGCTATATGTACAGCTTTCCAAATCTACTTGATATTGAAGTTGGCTATTGTGAGAGTTTGAAAAGTTTGTTTCCAGCCTCGGTCAGTGAATGTCTTAAGCAATTGAAGAAAATTAGAATTCATGATTGTGGGGTACTGGAGGAAATTGTTGGGGCTAAAGGAGGAGAAGCAATGGGAAGGGCGTTGGTGTTCGAGTTCCCTCAATTAACTTCTTTGAATCTTGAAAATTTACCAAGACTTGAGTGTTTTTACAGGGGAGTGCATATTTCAAAATGGCCGATGCTGGAAACGATGTCGATTCAAGAATGCGAGAAAGTTGAGGTATTTGCTTCAGGATTTATGAGCTTTGAAGAAACAGCTAAAGAGAGGCAGTACTCTCAGATGTCAATTAAACAAACCCTTTTCTTGGTGGATGAGGTAAGAGATTATAAATTATTTAGCTCTATTAAGATTTTCCTGAAAGTGAATGAAAATTTTACATCGCAATAGTATAAAATCATTTTGATATGTCTTTAATTAAGTTGATGAATTTAGTTAATTAATCTCTTTAAATGGTATACTTAATCATAATATAATAATTACTAAAAAATACTCCGTTCTCCATATTCTATATATTATGTTTATAAAAAAAAAAAATAACATACACCCATATTAAGCATATGAATATTCCTTGTCTTTCATTATTTAAAGTTTTTACGTATTTTGTTTTATTATTTTAGCCAGTCACATTAGATTATCTATCAGTTTAGCTAAATTATAAAAATAATAGTTTTAAATTTATTTTGTTATTTCTTTATTTTAAGCCCTCTTTGCCTACCATAACTCCAAATAGAATTTTTACACCAGAGATTCAAAAGCTGAGAAAGAAGCAAGAAAAAAACAAATTAAAAAAGGAAAAGGCCCAGTTTAGCTTGTTGAGAACTGAAACCAGAAAAAAAAAATGTTTCAGCTCAAAATCAGGAGACAAAGAGTTACGATTATGATAGAATTGAAGTTCCGTCTCTTTAATTTAATTAATTCAACTACCAAAAAAGGAGATAGTAAAATATATCATCTGTGTTTGTGATATCTTAACTGAAAGTCCGTGTTTGTAATGAATTTGACAGATATAATTTCCTATTTAGGTAGAAGAGTACTTTGACATCCTAATATTGTGAAATCATTTTGACCTCTCTCCTTAAGTTGATAAATTTAATTAATTAGTCTTTCTAAAATATAGATTTAATTACAATATTAATCATTGTTAAAGAATACTCAAATCTCATTATTATTCTGAATATGATCAAGTTCCTAAAGAAATAATTAAATAATGAAAATAGAAATGTGTCAAAGCATATATACCGTACTATAAATCATAAACATTCCCGACGCCAGTGGCTTGTAGGCCAATTGGCATCCCTGCCCCCAAACTATAATTATTGCATTCCGCCACAACCTAATAGAGGCGCATGCAATTATCGTATGGTATATATATATGCTTTGGTACTGGAAATTATCGTAGTGGAAAGTTTTCCTTGAGTTGTATGAAGTACACATAAAAAGCTTTGTCACATGTGCATTGTCAAAATTAGTGGGGACTTAATTCCCGACGGTTGGTCCAATCAGCCTCTCTCTCTTAAAATTTACAAAAATAGAACTGCTGATTCACAATTCATTTATTTTGGAGTAATGATACGTATAGTAAGTATTATACAGTTATTTAAAAAAAAATAAGATTGATTATTAAAAAGAGTAATATTAGATATAATTATGGATTGAAGAAATGCTGCATATTTTTTATTTATGGAGTGAAATTTATTATTAAAAAATTAGTATTTTCGTATATATTTTATATTTATTAATTTTTTTAAATGAGTGCACGATGTTTCTGTATTTTAAGATTATAAATATTATTTTTTTACTAAAAAATTAATTTTTTTCATAGCTATATCGTATTTAATTAATTATTTTTTAAATAATTATACCATACTTGCGAAGCCTCTTTATTTTGCCACATGGGATGACGCTATGTCAAACGAGAATATGGACTTAAAAGGGTGTCTGTGTGTATATTTTTTGGTTTTTTTTATGAAAACATTTTTGTGAATAATTTCTTAAAAAAATATTAAATAATAAACATACAAATTATTTTTTTTAAAACCACTAATCCGTACACTACTTTATCAGTACATTTTGTATATGGAAGTACCATTTTCCATCTGAAATTTCTTTGTAAATCTATGTCTATAGATTCTCTTTCTTGTGGATTTGTTAAGGAAAAAGGTAAAGTGGTCGAGAATTGGGTGTCGATGACGGATTCAACATTTGTTTTTTAATTTAATGATTAAGAAAATATTTTTTAATGTTATGATTTTTTAAAAATATTTAAAGATATAAAAAATGAATGAAAAAAAAAGCATTTAGCATTACTCATTTGTTAATGATGCTTTTAATTACATGTATTCTAGGTTAATATAAATGACAATATTGTTTCAATAGTGAATTGAGATTTTTTTGTTTTTTGAATAGTGAATTGAGATAAGAATAGTTGAAATGAAAATTAAAAATTGATTAAAATATTGTCATAATATTATTTTTAATATATATATTTTTAGATTTGAAAATGTTAGATTATTTATTGTATTTTGTTTAAAAATTTAAAAAAACTTGTAATGATTAGATAATATGAATTAAGATTGTTTCGAACCAAACCTAAACATGCATGCAGCTCCACAACACAAACCAATTTTCTCTGCTTTGCCTTTAATTGAAACAAGGGACTTAATCTTGCAGGTTGGCTTTCCTAACTTGACAACATTGTATCTATGCAATCTACCCAAAATAAAGCATATATGGAGTAAAGACCCCCAAACAACTCTCAAGTTTCAGAATCTACAAGAAATAATTGCTCAGAATTGTGCGAGTCTTAAAAGTTTGTTTCCAGCCTCGGTCGGTACTTGTCTTAAGCAATTGAAGAAAATTAGAATTAATGCTTGTGGGGTACTGGAGGAAATTGTTGGGGCTGAAGAAGGAGAAGCAGTGGGAAGGATGTTGGTGTTCGAGTTCTTCCAAGTAACTTCTTTGCATCTTGAAAATTTACCGAGACTTGAGTATTTTTACAAGGGAGTGTATATTTCAAAATGGCCGATGCTGAAAGAGATGTCAATTAAAGGATGCGAGAAAGTTGAGATATTTGCTTCAAGACTTATGAGCTTTGAAGAAACAGTTGAAGAGAGGCAGTACTCTCAGATGTCAATTAAACAACCCCTTTTCTTGGTGGATGAGGTAAGAGATTATAAATTATTTAGCTCTATTAAGATTTTCCTGAAAGTGAATGAAAATTTTACAGCCCAATATTATAAAATCATTTTGATATATCTTTAATTAAGTTGATGAATTTAGTTAAATGGTATACTTAATCATATATAATAATTACTAAAAAATACTCCGTTCTCCATATTCTATATATCATGTTTATAAAAAAAATAATAATAATAACATACACCCATATTAAGCATATGAATATTCCTTGTCTTTCATTATTTAAAGTTTTTACGTATTTTTTTTATTATTTAGCCAGTCACATTAGATTATCTATCAGTTTAGCTAAATTATAAAAATAATAGTTTTAAATTTATTTTAAGCCCTCTTTGCCTACCATAAATCCAAATAGAATTTTTACACCAGAGATTCGAAAGCCGAGAAAGAAGCAAGAAAAAAACAAATTAAAAAAGGAAAAGGCCCAGTTTAGCTTGTTGAGTACTGAAACCAGAAAAAAAAAATGTTTCAGCTCAAAATCAGGAAACAAAGAGTTACGATTATGATAGAATTCAAGTTCCGTTTCTTTAATTTAATTATTTCAACTACCAAAAAAGGAGATAGTAAAATATATCATCTGTGTTTGTGATATCTTAACTGAAAGTTCGTGTTTGTAATGAATTTGACAGATGTCATTTCCTATTTAGGTAGAAGAGTTTTACATCCTAATATTGTGAAATCATTTTGACCTCTCTCCTTAAGTTGATAAATTTAATTAATTAGTCTTTCTAAAATATAGATTTAATTACAATATTAATCATTGTTAAAGAATACTCAAATCTCATTATTATTCTGAATATCAAGTTCATAAAGAAATAATTAGATAATGAAAATAGAAAGAATTAAACAACCTCTTTTATTGGTGGAAGACGTAGAACTGGCATCATTTTCATGAAAGTGAATGAAAATTTTACATCCCACTAGTCTAAAATCATTTTGATGTCTTTAATTAAGTTGATGAATTTAGTTAATTAATCTCTTTAAATGGTATACTTAATCATAATATAATAATTACTACAAAAATACTCAGTTCTCCATATTCTATATATCATGTTTATAAAAAATAAAAAAAAAACATTATTAAACCTTGTTTTTCATTATTGAAGTTGTTGAACTATTATTACCAACAAACAAAACATATAAAACCGAATACATGATGAATACGCAATACTTACTTCATCATGAGTTGTTTAGTTTTCCTTTTTAATTATTTAAATGAAGCTGTCCACTCGAGCTGAAATATATTTCTATAGGTTCTGTTATATATGTTGGATGGGGTATGTGTTAACCACTGTTCTAATATATTTTACAGCTCTCGTTTCCAAGCTTGAAGAAGTTGAGCATTGCTCGCTTGGATAAGTTGGAAATTATATGGCAGGATCAAGTCGCCGCGAGTTCTTTTTCCAAAAATATTCAAGATATGGAGATTGATGGATGTGAAAAGTTGTTGCACATCTTTCAATCTAATGTGTTAATGCAAAGTCTAACTCGTCTATGTATATGGGACTGCAGTTCATTAGAAACTATATTTAGAAATATGGAGGGGCATAATGGTAAAGAACCACAAGTTTTAATAGCTCCAAGTTCAGGGATGGAAGAAAGTGTAGCGAGAGAAGATGGAACAGCCAGACATATTGAGTTCCCCGTACTAACTAAAATGAGCCTTGGTAGATTGCCAAAACTCAAGTGGATTTTGGAATGTCCTTCATTGGAAAGATTAGAACTGGAGGAATGTGAACAAGTGATTTGGGCTTCAAAATTTGCGAGCAGCAGCAGTAGTCAAGAAACAAGTCAATTGAACCAATTCCAGACTTGCATTCAACTTCCACTGCCAAATCTGTTGGAACTTGAACTTGGAATATGTCACGTCAAACTTCCATCAACATCCTTTAAAAAATTGAGAGTTTTGAAGCTAGAAAATTATGAGAAGTTAAGATTTATCTTCCCATCATCCGTAGCCAGGGGCCTTTCACTACTTGAAGAAATGGAAATAACAAGATGCAACAACATGGGTGCGATAGTTGTGAAAGAAGAAAAAGACAGAACAGAAGATGGAGATGTAGTATTGTTCCATCAACTGCAAACCTTGGTCCTTAAGGACCTTCCAGAGCTCGTGAGCTTCCTAAGCACAAGAAGTTCATTCATGACTGATTGCGGGCAAATCATTGCAGAGGGCAACCGCGATCTTCAGATGCCACTTCTAGATCATCAGGTACATCAGACAATAATTACCCACAAAAGATTCCACACATCGACACGAGTCCGTATAAATGTGTCAAAGCATATATATCGTAGTATAAATCATAAACATTCTGAACGCCAGTGGCTTGTGGGCCATTTGGCATCCCTGCCCCCAAACTATAATTGCATACCTCTACTGAGGTTATGGCTGAAGACACCGTAGTTTTGAGCCATAAATGTTAGATTTGAAAAAATAAGATTGGATTTTTCTAAAACAGTTTTCAAATAAAAAAGCACATTGCGTAAATTTAAAAGTCACCGAGATTTGGTCTCGATGATGGGTCCAACAATTTTTATTTTCAATTTAAAGATTAAAAATGTATTTTTTAATGATATTGTGATTTTTTAAAAAAATATTTAAGAATATAAAAAAATTGAATAAAAGAAAAAAAAAACATTTAATCTTATCGGAACCCATTCTCGAGCCATAGCACCACCCATTTGTTAATGACACTTCTAATTACATGTATTCTTGTCTCGAATTTCTAGGTTACTGTATATGACACTAAGATTTGGTTTTAATAGTGAATTGAGATGAGAAGAGTTGAGATAAAAATTAAAAATTGAATAAAATATTATTAAAATATTATTTTTAGTATTATTTTTGTTTTTTCATTTAAAAATATTGAATTATTTATTGTATGTTGTTTGAAAATTTAAAAAAGTTACAACGATTAGATTATATGAATTGAGATGGTTTCACCATCGAGACAAGACAAGTGGTTTTTTTTTTTTTATTAATTGAAACAAGGGACTTAATCTTGCAGGTTGCCTTTCCTAATTTGACAAAATTGCATCTACGAAATCTACCCAAAATAAAGCATGTATGGAGTAAAGACCCCCAAACAATTCTCAAGTTTCAGAATCTACAAGAAATATTTGTTGAGGGATGTGCGAGTCTTAAAAGTTTGTTTACAGTCTCGGTCGGTACTTGTCTTAAGAAATTGAAGGAAATTAGAATTAATGATTGTGGGGTACTGGAGGAAATTGTTGGCGGCGAAGGAGGAGAAGCAGTGGGAAGGATGTTGGTGTTCGTGTTCCCTCAAGTAACTCATTTGAGTCTTTCAAATTTACCGAGACTTGAGTATTTTTACAAGGGAGTGCATATTTCAAAATGGCCGATGTTGAAAAAGATGCAGATTCATAAATGTGAGAAAGTTGAGATATTTGCTTCCGGACTTGTGAGTGAAGAAACAGTTGAAGAGAAGCAATCTCATATGTCAATTAAACAACCCCTTTTCTTGGTGGATGAGGTAAGACACTATAAATTAATTAGCTCCTAAGTCTAAGATTTCCACATATAGGCTGAAGACGTAGTAGAATTGACATCATTTTCATGAAAGTGAATGAAAATTTTACATCCCAATATTATAAAATCATTTTGATATGTCTTTAATTAAGTCGATGAATTTAGTTAATTAATCTCTTTAAATGGTACTTAATCATAATATAATAATTACTACAAAAATACTCTGTTCTCCGTATTCTATATATTATGTTTAAAAAAAAAAAAAACATACACTCATATTAAGCATGTGAATATTCCGTGTTTTTCATTATTAAAGTTTTTACATATTTTTTATTATGTTAGCCAGTCACAATAGATTATCTACCAGTTTAGCTAAATTATAAAAATAATAGTTTTAAATTTATTTTGTTATTCGTTATTTGAAGCCCTCTTTGCCTACCATAAATCCAATTCAAAATCCAAAAAGAATTTTTACACCAGAGATTCAAAAGCCAAGAAAGAAGCAAGAAAAAAACAAATTAAAAAAGGAAAAAGGTCCAGTTTAGCTTGATGAGTATTGAAACCAGAAAAAAAAAAAGGTTTCAGCTCAAGGTCCAGCTCAAACGATTATGATAGAATTCAAGTTACGTCTCTTTAATTTAAATATTTTAACTACCAGAAATGGAGATAGTAAAATATATTATCTGTGTTCATGTATTTTGTGATATCTTAACTGAAAGTCAGTGTTGTGATGAATTTAACAGATGCCATTCCCGAGCTTGGAGATATTGAGAATTCATGAAATGGAAAAGTTGGAAATTCTATGGAATATCAAGGACTCCCATCAACGCCATATGTACATCTTATCAAATCTACTTCATATTGATGTTTCATTGTGTGAGAGTTTGAAAAGTTTGTTTCCAGCAGCCTTAGTTGCTGCCAGTCTCCAGCAATTGCAGTCTATCATGATAACAGGTTGTGTGGTAATGGAGGAAATTGTCGAGAGAGAAGACAGGACAGACCCAACAACAAGGCTTTTATTCCCCAGCCTAATTTGTCTAGGACTTTATGGGTTGCCAAAACTCAAGTGGTTTTTCCAAGGGTTGCGTACTTTGGAATCGTCGTCATCCCAGGAATTGCATGAGCAGGGAGGCACTCTTTTCGTGGATGAAGAGGTAACAGTCCAATCAACCACTCTTTCTCTCTCTTAAAATTTTCAGCAATAGAACTGCTCATTCATTAAGCCATGTGGAATTAACTATATATGACACTAGGCATGCAGCTCCCCAAACTAATTTTCTCTGCTCTGCTCTGTCTTTAATTGAAACAAGCTGCGACTTTAATCTTGCAGGTTGCCTTCCCTAATTTGAAACTACTGGATCTGTATGGTCTACCCAAAATAAATCATGTATGGAGTAAAGACTCCCAAACAATTTCCAGCTTTCAAAATCTACTAGTAATAATTGCTGGGAAATGTGTGAGTCTGGAAAGTTTGTTTCCAGCATCGATCATTAGAAGTCTCGAGCAATTGCAGATGATTAAGATTTATGACTGTGGGGTGGAGGAAATTGTTGCGGCTGAAGGAGGAGGAGAAGTAGAAATGACGGTGGTGTTCCCTCAAGTACATACTCTGTGTCTTGAAAATTTACGGAGACTCAAGGGAATGGATGATTCAAAATGCTTGATGCTGAAAGAGATGCGGATTCTAGAATGCGAGAACGTTAAGGTAAGAGACTTAAATTATTTAGCTCTATTAAGATTTTCATATTTAGGTAGAAGACGTAGAGGCTGACTTCATTTTCATGAAAGTGAATGAAAATTACATTCCAATATTATGAAATTTAGTTAAATAATCTTTCTAAATTATAAATTTAATTACAATATTAATCATTAACAGAAAAATACTCAAATTTCGTTAAGTATCAGGTTCATAAAAATATATATGTATTTTTTTTAAAGAAGAATATACCAACATGTAAGCATATATATGAATTTTACGACTTCGTACGTCTAACAAAAATAGAAAGAGTACAACTGTTTGTCTAATAAAATTAACATCTCTATGGAATAAATTAATTACAGGCCTTTTTAAAGCACTTACCAAAATTTCAAATGATCTAATTTCTTATTTGAAAAATGTTATAGCCACAAAGAGGTTACATAAAAGTAAATTCACAAGCTGATATGATTTAATGTGGTACGTTAAATTGTAAAATTATTTTTATTATAAAGTATATCTAACGTATTATATAAAATCACATCAATTTATTAAATTTTTTTTGTAGAATTTCTTTGTAGCTTTAACACTTTGACAAATACATGATGACATAATAAAAGCCAAAAGGCCCAAACTGAAAGTCACTTTTACAAATTCATGATGAAATGTAATTATTTTGAACAAACGAATAAAAGTCCTTATTTGAATTGTTTAGTTCTCTTTTTATTTAAAAGTGAAACAAAAACTATATTTATAGAACATATTTTATTTATTAATTTAAAAGAAGCCGAGCTCTCAAGTTAAAATAAATCTGTTATAGTGTGGGATGGGGTATGTGTTAACCACTCTTCTGACGAATTTTACAGCTCTCATTCCCGAGCTTGGTGACATTGGAGATTCGTAGAATGTATA
Organism: Pterocarya stenoptera; assembly: GCA_003123785.1. Lineage (NCBI taxonomy): Eukaryota > Viridiplantae > Streptophyta > Magnoliopsida > Fagales > Juglandaceae > Pterocarya > Pterocarya stenoptera. The sequence continues at coordinate 176,869 of QEOT01000163.1, forward strand.
AGTTGGAAATTATGAGCCGGAATGTTACCATTCGAAAATTGTGGCGTTCTTGTTACGCAAGGTGTTTGCATGCCAAACGATCTTATCAGGTTAGAAGAAGATTAATGCCAGGCGCTTGGTACTACGAAGAAGAAAAGATGCGCGATGTGTCGTTCGGTTTTCTGATTGGATTTAACTAACTGAAAATTAAATGGCACAGGAGTTCCGCTTCCAATTTAATTATGCTAAAAACGGTTCAAAATCAGGTAAATTACCCGATATTCAAAAATTGTTATTTTACAGTGATTTGAGCGGCGCCGTTTTATCATATTTTTTGAATGAACAATGATACTCACACAATATATTTCACAATAGAAATTGACGGGTGCGGAAGACTTGGTGCATACTACACATGAAAAATTGGCAGGAGTCCATGTGAAAAATAATACGGTGCGTTTTATCATTTTCCAATCTAAACGGTACGTTTCACCATCTGAAGTTCATTCGTGTTTCCCTTCCTCCATTAGTTTCCTCCTCTTCCCTCCTCCATTCTCACTCTCCTCCATCTCCGAAGCTTCCTGAGACAAATGATGGTTTTTGAACCCTAATGCCCTCCTCCTCCATCTTCTCCAGAGAGTTCAGAGAAAGAGCCACATGCAAGTCCAGCTCACCTCTCCGATCCCCCAATCGAAGGCTGAGGAAGAGAAAAAGCCTGAGGAGAAAGAGCCCCCCATGCCTGAAGAGAAGAAAGAAGAGGTTTTCTTTCTCTATTTTCCCCAGAAAACAAATCCTTAATTTTTGATAAATGCCTTAATTTTTATATTTTTATATTTTTTGAATTAAAAATCCACCTCAACTCATCTCATCATTATAACTTTCTCAAATTTTTACATAAAATATAAAAACAATTTAACTTTTTCAAATCTCAAAACAATAATAATGTTAAAAAATAATATTCTAACAATATTTTATTTTACTATTCACAAACCATCTCAACTCATCTCAACTCATCTTTAAATTCAAACGGAGCTTGGTACAGCCTCATGATTATGTTTTTACAAATACATGATGAAATGTATTTATTTTGAACAAACGAATAAAAGTCCTTATTTAAATTGTTTAGTTTTCTTTTTATTTAAAAGTAAAACAAAAACTAGATATATAGAACATATTTTTATTTATTAATTTAAAAGAAGCCGAGCTCTCAAGTTAAAATATATATGTTATATGTAAATATATACATATATCTACTATATATATAAACGCGAATGAGAGATTTAGGTTATGTTTGGGGATAAAGATGAGAAATCTCATATCTATCTCATCTCATCTCATCATTACATATTTTTCAAATCTCCATATAAAATATAATAAACAATTCAACTTTTTCAAATTCTAATTCAACTTTTTCAAATCCCAAAACAATAATAATATTAAAAAATAATATTTTAAACTTTCATCTTAACACTATTCATAACATTTTCAAAAATTTTCATCTTATCTCAACATCCAAACCTAACCGTACAGTATTTTCGTCTAACAAATTTTTTTTCAATTTTGCTCCTGCTTCTATTCCAAAATTCTCGTTTTGCCACTCCACTCTCCCCCGTCCGCTTCTTCGTCTCCTGCAGTGCACCGCCGCACGCCGGTGTGGCCAACACCACCCGGCGATTCTCTTCCCCTCCGGCCGGCATCTCTCCCCTTCCAATCTCAGCCCTTATTGTGCCGCCGTTAACCGGCACGAGGGAATCCCTTATTTTATGAGGAATTTCCTACTGACCCAAATGATTTATCACCAAGACCAAATAACACATGAGCTGAACTCATAAATAATCATCCATTTGAGATCAAGAATAACTCCAACTTATTATACACGGAGGTAGATGCGTGCCGCGGCGGCAAGGAGATAGCACACAACAAAATGGGAGGAACCGAGCGACACGGGGAAGGCCATGGAGGTTCGCAGTGAAGAGAAGGAAATGCGGTGGCAACCGAGGAAGAAGAAGAATCACTGCGTGGCGTTGGTTCGATTGGAGGAGGTGGGCGGCGTCGGCAGCACGAAGAAGAAGAAAAAAAAATCGAAAATAGAAGGAAGAAGGAGCAGATGTTGTGTGGCGCATCCAGAAGAAGAAGGAAAGAGATGAAAACTTAGGGTTTTCATTCCACAGACGTGCTGGGCTCAACTCACACACACTTGGCCCAATAAAATACACAAACCCCAACTCACCAGCTAGGCCCACAGAAATTAATACACTACAAACCACTACAAAGGCCCACAGAAAGAGTTGGGTTTTTTCTTGCTTCAAACGGCATTAGATGTGGAAAATACACAAGTGTTAAAAAATACTTTCCAACCTAACTATTACCCAATATTTTGATAAATGTTTTCCTAAATTAATATACCAATTGCCCATAAAATTGTAATAACAAAATAAAATCTTAAAAAAATAAATTTTATTTCTTCCCACTATTTTTTTCCTTTAATTCGTACTTTAATAAATAATCCAAATTTAACTTTTAAAATTTGTAATGTATTACAATTTGTTCAAATTGTTTTTTGTAGTTATAACTAATGAAAATTTATATTATAATTATATGATTAAATTATTTAACACTTATTAATGTACTTTCTAAGTTTAAAATTAACACATTATTATAATTTCTATGTTGTAGTTATCAATATTTTGCACATAACATATGTGATGTTTATTATGATCAAGAATAAAATCTTAAAATATAAATGAAACTCTGTCCATTGATATTTAAAATTAAAAAATTGTATAAATTTAAATTTAAATTCTCATATTTTTTCAATTGGGCACACATGCAATGCACATGTCTGTACAAGATAACAAAATGAGAACGACCACTTTGATTGTAACTTTTTGGAGGGTGTTTTTGTATGGAAGTAAAAAGGTTGGATAGAAACTGGTTGACAATGTCGGCAGAAGGAGATAAGAGAGAGAGAGAGAAGTAGGTGGTTTGGGGGTAAAGGAAAATAAAAGTATTTTGGACTTTTATTCTTCACATGTGAAAAAAAAAAAACTTGGTGCTACAAATACCTCATTTAAAATGATTTTGGTAAAATATTTAGAAGATTTTAGAATACTTGACTCAATTTAAAAATCATCGGCTAGATTTAAAATAAAGATATTAGATTTAAAATAATTCTTTTTAAAGAAATGTTATTCATCATCTCCACACCACACACTAATATGTGATTTCTTTTTTTTTTCTTGATGTTTAAACACACATATTTAAACATCAATATATATATATGTTTAAATTGAATGGTGAAAATGAGAAATCACATATTACTGTATAGTATAGGAGATGATGAGTTAAATTTTCTTTCTATAATCCATTATTTCTACTTTTTAAAATAATTTATTTGTTTAGAAAATAAAAAATTATGTAAAATTAATTGTTTGTTTAGAAATCACACGTGCAAGGCACGTTGTCCCTTCCTAGTATATATATATATATATATCTATCTATTATAGTGTGGGAGGGGGTATGTTAACCACTCTTTTGACGAATTTTACAGCTCTCATTCCCGAGCTTGGTGACTTTGGAAATTCAAAGAATGTATAAGTTGGAAATTAATAGCCAGAATGTCACTATTCGAAAATTGTGGCGTTCTTGTTATGCAAGGTGTTTGCACGCCATCGAATCTTATTGGCTTAAAAGAGCATTAATGGAAAAATACACATTATCTATGATGAGAGGATGCTGTTAGATTCATGGAAAGAGTTTCATGAGGGAGCATTAAATCACAAGTGAAATATAATAAATAATTTTTAATCATCTAATGACAAATTATAGGATAATGAGAGAATGATGAGAAAATAGATGATGAATAGCATTATTTTATTTGGAAAGCAGGAGGGGCAAAATGGTAAAGAGCTACATGCCTTAATAGCTTCATGGTCAGGGACGGAAGAAAGAGTCCCGAAAAAAGACGGAGCAACCAGACATTTTGTGTTCCCTACGCTAACTGAAATGGAAATTGATGAATGGCCAGTTTTCAGGTCTTGCTGCGACGTTTCTTACAAGACTGCCAAATATGTTGAAGTTTGAAGTATCTAATTGTGGCTGGGAGGAAATATTCCCAGCTTACGAACTTCTTGATCGAGAAAAACAAGCTATGGTAGTCCCACGATTAAGACAACTAGTGCTCAAGCGTCTACCTATGCTTACAGTTACACATTTGTGGAAAGAAAATACCTTCCTATGCTCTGGAGCTTATAATTCCTTCGAGTTCCCCATCTTTGGAGAATATAATTGTAAGAGGTTGTCCCGAGATGAAGATGTTCTGTCACGGAGTCTTGAGTACACCAAAGCTACGTTGGAATTAGCATGATCTTAATACTGTCACACATTGGCTTCGAGAGTCAAATCACTATGACACAGCTCAATGGTTATTCTGAGAAAGGGTTAAGTCTATTCCCAACTTATAAAACCATGAATTTTAATCTTTGAATGTAATAATCCGTAACTGCAAGCAACCAATTATATATATATATATAGAGAGAGAGAGAGAGAGAGAGAGAGAGAAAGAGAGAAAATCTTCACACAAAAGCTCCGTTTTTTCCCAAACAATAGCCTCCAATGATGACCTCACATCCAAATTGTTGTGTCCCGCGATTCAAAGGAAAAAAAATTTCCTCTTCCCCCACCCGAGTCTCTACTTCCCCAGTTCTCCCCTCTCTCGCCATTTTCGCACAGGCAGCTCTCTCCTTTTTCACAATTTAAATCCTCAAAGCTCAAATTCTTACTCCTATTCCTAAGGTTTTGTTGGTTTCTGTTGCATAAGAGAATAGCATCAAAATCAGGTTTTGTTTGCTAGTCATCTGATTCGAAAATTTTCATTTCTTCCGGTTTAGTTCTAAATGCGAGGAGATACGGTGCTTAGTTCGGTTTTCATATTTTAGCAGAACTTAGAGAGATTAGGTCCCGTTTGGTTGTTGAGAAACGGTTGGTAGGAAGAGTTTTGTCTGGAAGCAATTCTCTCTTCAGCGAGGCAAATAGATACTATGGGAGGGGGAATTTTGTGTTTGCGATCCTATGTGAAGAGGTGCAGCAACTTGTTATGGGATTTTCTGATGTGTCACTTTTCTAGTGGTGCCGATAAACCCAATATATAGGACTTGCCAGTCCAAAGAATCTATATATTCCACGTCTTAACACACTACAATATAGTTTAAATATATTAGTATTCGATATGAACTTTGGTGTTTTTAGCAACATTAAATGCTTATTGTTAAGATACAAATAGATAATTAAATATATATATTTCCATTAGGTTAAATTTTTTGAACAAGTAAAATTGGTGGTTTAACACTCATCAATCACACTAATTTTTCTCTCATTATAGGTATTTGAAGGGATAAAATATACACGGCCTAAAGTAAGCTTACTAGGCCCAGCCCAAGGAGGAAGTCTCACCATTAGAAGACAAAGGAAGAGAGAGGAATGGAAGACAATGAAAAAGAAAATGTGTTAGGAGGAAGGGAAGGTAAATACAGAAAGGAAAAGAAGAAAATTGAAAGGAAGGGAAGATGTAAGACATGCAAGGGGAAGCGGCAAATCCTCACCACTCCCTAGGGGCATGCAAAAAGAAGGGCACATGAAAAGAGGGAGATATAAAAGGAAACGATCAGATGATTTCAAGCGGATTTTTTCGACCACTTCTTCAACCTCAAGAGAGGAGCTCCAGCGACAAGATCTCCATCAGAAAAATAAAGTTCTAATCTCCATTGTACAGAGAGTATGAGAGACTGTAAATAAGCATATTATAGTGGACTTTCCCCTCTCCAAAAACTCCCGTGGATGTAAGCTTTATGCTGAACCACGTAATCTGTGTGTTTCTCTCTTTTACATTCTCAGTATTTATTTTTCATTCATGACCATGGATGTACACACAGCAGCACCGGACCACACTAGGGGCTCCAAACCACTGATCGAGGCCTAGATCGTCATAGCGGGCCAGAGATGACTCTTTCTCCCCTTTCGGATTATTGTGCGATTTTTGGCATTAACATGTACTATTAAACATAGAGAAAAAAAATTAAAAAAAAAAAAAACACGGAAAGCCAATTGAGTGGGATGGCTTTGATATTTCTTTGATTTCTTCTTTCTTTTTCCTTTTTTATGAAAGCTTCGTTAATTATACTTTGATATTTGAAGCTTTTATTTTTATAAATATGTTGTTTTCAGTCAATGGGAAGGTTGAGAATTCTGAAGAAGATGATCAAGATCATCCTTAATATGCATGCAGCAGCTGGAATCACAAATCCAATGGTGATAGTCTCTTTCTTTTGAAGTCAGTGGGGGCAGAGGACCCTTCATTCCCATTAATATTAGTGAAATAAAACGTAGTTTAATTATGATTGCTTGTTTTATTGTGTTTTATTTATTTTCAAATCTCTCTATGTACGATTAGTTGTTAATCAAAAACGCATTTTGATTATGAGTTTTATGACAGTATTGTGTTTTTCACCATTTTGGTTTGTACATGATATAATATTTGTTGATAAGTCGATTAAGGTCATGTTTGGAAGTGAGATGTATTGTATCTCAAAACTTCTTATAATGAACTTTCTAATATCACTCAAATACAAAACACTTTTTAATTTAATATATTCAAATTTTTTATCTAATTATTACATAATCATTACAACATTTCAAAATTTTTAAACGAAATACAAAAATTAATACAACTTGTTCAAATTTTAAAACAAAAATTATATTTAACAATTTTTATTTAACTTTTTCTATCATTTTTCAAAATTTAATAAAACATTTACCTAGTTATACCCTGCTGGAAACCCGAGTTTCAACTTCGGACCAAATTTCAGGCCGAGTATACCCAAATAATGACCCAAGCCAGAACTGTACCTTTTATTGCTTTTTTGTTTTTTTAAAAGCCTATATTATTAAATTTTTTTTCAAGAAAAATATAATGCTGAAAAGGATTTTTTTTTTTTTATATCTAAAAGACTATATTCTATTACAATTTTTTCAAGAAAAAATTTTTAAAAACATTTTTTTTTATATATAACAACTAATTATATTTTCAACTAAATGCATCTAAAAAAAGAAATTCAATATTTATCATGTAAAATGCACGCAACACATAATGGAATTCATTACATATTACATTATTTGGTATATATACATTACATTACAAAACACAAAATTACAAGCCATTGTCATGATTGATCATCATCAGTTTAATCAGGAAGAGCTTCTGATACTTGCTGCCAGATCTCTCTTCACTGCACCTTTTGGATCTTCATAGTCAAAGTATCGCTTCACCTGATAAACATCACATGAAACTATTTCAGATTTCTCAACTTAACAAGAACTGCTCTTGCTAATAATTAAGCAGGTCATGGCGAGGCTGAAAAAAATGGCCTAAATTGAGAAGTATCAATGCAAAGAGAAAATGATCTACCTACATGATGTCCATATCAATGATATCATCATCATGAAAGCATAATTAAGAGGTTTCCCCAGATACCGTTTTCCTGTTTCTCAGGACTTTTTATGGGCTGGTGTGGATGCTAAGCTATTTAAAGAATGTTTTGGCAAAATAAACACTGCTTGTAAAAGACATGGAAATCAGTTAAATAAATACTGCTTGTAACCCCACAACATCCCACAAACTCCATCTCAATCCACTCTGAAAAGACTCCCAGAGAGAAAAACAAAGCAAAAGGCATAAGGAATATGAAATCTTCTGCCTTCATGTGTTTACCTTTAAGCACACATATTTGCTAGTTTGAGATTTTTATGGACTTTACATGCACACTTGCCAATGCAATCTAGATAACTATACAACATAAAAACAAAATGATCAGATCAAAAAGCAGCCATATCAATTGCCATCACATTTCACAATGCCATTAGAATATCATTCCCTACCCCCAACTAAGGAAACACTTAGAATTTTCACTCTTAATGGGTAGAGATAACATACCTGCTGTTTATATTCACCTATCACTAGACAACTAGCAGCAGTAATAACAACCATCAATAAAGTCTTAAAAATCGAAGCTTGAAAGCTCAACAACTGTACCAACTAAATAAATACAAATTCATGCCTCTCGATCTCTTTGTGTGTGTGAATGCAAATTCCAGAACCCGAAGTTATTGAAAGAATCTTTCACATTGTTGTCTTTGGGTTTATTTTCCAACAAAAGCCCTGAAAATCCGGGAAACTGTTCTCTAAAATCACAGTAATGAAAAGCAAAACAAAACAAAAACAAGCCCATGAAGGAGAAAGTCAGAACCAGAGATAGGTTTAGTAGCCTAGCTCCATTACAGTCTCTAGTTTTTCAATATTTTAAAGCCAAAATTACAGGTTAAAAAGAAAAAACAAAGACCCAGATCCATAAACAGCTCTACAACAAGAAACTATACGAAGATCCATTCATTATTCCACAGATATGAATGCGAGAGTTTAGAAAAACCCAGAAACCGACGGAAAAAGCACTCACTTTGAACAAAAAACAGAAACGAATTCACCAAAACAAGATGATCCATCAACCAACAAAATTTTCACACCATTACAGAGCGAACAAACATACTCATAAAAACATTACAGATTTAACCCATAAAAATACTCCTCAATCCTTCAAACATTCTCATCAAAACAAACTCAAAATCAACAAAGAGATAACAAAACAAACAGAGAGAACAAAACATACCCGAGGATGAAGACGACGGTACGAGGCTGAAGACGACGCTTTGATTGGCAGAGGACGCTAGGGTTTCAGTGTGTGTGAGAGAGAGAGAGGGTTTCGGCGTGAGATGCGAGAAGAGAGAACAATCTGGATTATGAGAGACTGAAGGGCTTATGAAGAACTCGAAGGGCTCCGGCAGAGGGTTTGGGTGCCTGGGTGGTTTTTGTTTTTTTAAAAAAACCCGGGTACCGGGTTTTAAATTCGGTACCCGGTCCGGATTTATCCGGATTTCATTATATGGTTTTGATCCAGATTTGTTTCGGGCCGAAATTGGTAACCGACCGAAATCCAACTAACTGAGTTTCGGATTAGAAAAAAATCCCGTCCGAATAAACAGAGATGTTTGGTTCACTGGTTATTCTAATAAGATCTAGCATGAAAAAATGCATGACCCTTGAATGATAGATTGAGATACACTGGGGATTGCTTTGTGCATCCCTTACGTGCATGCGGATGAGAACATTGAGAAGTTAAAATAATAATAAAAAAGGATTACCCTCAGTGGAAGTATTCCACATCACAGGATGGCTGCAGTATTATACAACGAATGTTATTCACAAAATTTGCAGTAGCTATTTATATGCCCAGGGGCATTTCACTTCATTTATGTGTATTCTAGCATGTTATTTTAGATCACAAATACAGACCCAACGCAAACGTTTGTCATTTATTTAGAAGAGTACTCAGGAAGTCCTTCACAAGCCTACTTGCAGGAGATAATGCTGCACATTAGATGAACGGTTTTGGGAGCAGCAGTTCGTCCTTGCAGACCAATAATACCTGCACAAAATTCCGTGGTAATATTAAACATCATGCGAGCAGAAGGTAAAAGACAAGACAAAAGAATATAGAAAAAACCACAATGCAGATTTTTTCATAGTTCAAATAGACAGTATATGCTATTTTCAGACCCGGAGAGAGAGAGAGAGCATTGGGAACACCTACAAATGCTAAAAAGACGACACAAAGCCAAATTAAAAATGGGCTGTAAATTATGTTCAAATTATGCATGGATTATACTTCAGCCTTCGGGGTGATTTGGATAATTTACATACCACAAGCTACTCGGCCACCAGCATTTCCGGTGCTTTTGCTAAGCTCATGTCCCCCTACATATCAAATAATTATATTAAGTTAGAAGTGGCAATAATTTTTTTTTTATAAGCAAAAGTAAACTTTATTAATAGGAAAAGGCTTAGCTCAAGCACACCGGAAGTATACACAAAATAAGCCTAAGTGCCAATAAACAACAATGAGAGATACAAGCAAATCATGAAAACTGCCATCATTACAACTAAATACTCTGACACCCAAGAGAATAATGTATTGTAAAAAAAATCTCTTCAGCTCATCCAAGGAATGGCTCCTGGTCTTCAAAGCACCTCTTATTTCTCTCCATCCACAAACACCACATAATACAAAGAGGAATAATCATCTTCCACACGGCAGCGATGTGAATATTTCCCCTAATACCTGTCCAGCACAATTTCCACAACTCTGCCAGGCATAACCTATACCACACCAGTCCTGTTAGTAATCTCATTCCACAAGAACCTAGCCACATCACAAGTAACAATAGATGATCCACGGATTCCCCATTTTTCTTACACAAGAAACATTAATCCATAATGATGAGACCACGTTTCCTCATAAAGTCAATGGTGAGGATTCTCCCAAGAGAAGCAATCCATATAAAGAAAGCAATCTTAGGAGGGACCTTAACACTTCCAAATAGCCTTCCAAGGAAAACAATGATCATTAGAGAACCCCACAAGAGCCTTATAATAGGAACGCACCAAGAACCTAGAATTTCCATCAAGAGTCCAAATCACCCTATCCTCCATCACATTACCAAACAAAAGAACATAGCATACAAGAAGTCCAAAAAATCAGCAAACATTCCAAGTTCCCAATCATGAGCCGCTCTAAAAAAACTGACATTCCAAAGGAAAGAACCATTAGAACTGTAACACCCCAATGGAAGGCCCAAACCAAATAGCCTATACTCCAAAAGGGCTAGTCAATTGGAGCTCCGTTGGAACTTTATAAAGAGCAAGAATTTCTCATTCTCAAGCAATATGGGATCTCATACACCACCTACCCTTATCCTTATCATATGGGGGTATTACAAGAACACACCAACAAGCCAACCACCAAAAGCTTCTTTTGTCACTAGACATCTGGTAAAGAGTAGGAAAAACATACTTAAGAGCCCTAAACCACACCAAACATCATGCCAAAAATAGACACCATAACCTCTTCCAACCACAAATCTGAAAAAGTTGGAGAACCTCTCCCTTCCAGAGCGAATATTTTTCCACAACCCCACACCATATGCCCCCCTCACTTCATTAGAACACCAACCCTCCTAAGATTCCCCGTATTTTGAATCTATAACGACTCTCCACAAACACTCCCCTTTATTTTCTCAGGCTTCAGTCATTTGTTGTAATGAGATTTTTTCATGATTTGATTGTATCCCTCACTAGTGCTTAGTGGAACTTAGGCATTTTCTATATATACTTCCTATGCGCTTGGGCTATGCCTATTCCTATCAACAAAAGTTCTACTTTTACTTATCAAAAAAAAAAAAAAAAAAATTGTTCTGAAGTTTGTAAAAGTTGCATTGATTTTTGTATTTTGTTTTGAAATTTGTAAAAATTGTATTGATTTTTGTGTTTGAATAATGATTAGGTAATGATTAGATGAAAAAGTTGATAATTTAAAATTGAAAAGTTTTTGTATTTGAGTGATGCTTGGGAATGAAATTAAGAAAAATTTGGAGAATTATGAGAAGTTCTGACAATTTTGAGAATTCGCATAGTGTTCAAACATGCCCTAATGCACCTTTCTAGAATAACTTCAACAGCACTTGGGGAAATGGGAAAAATTCAGTAACAGAAGTCCAAATTAGAAACCAATTCAAAGGGCTTCAGACTTGAGAGTAACATCATTATTTTAACCTCTTGACAAACTTGAAAGGGGATATCAAAATCTCAGTTTTCTAATATTTACCCTAAATGTCTAGAGCTTTAGTTTAAAGTGATGACCTTGACCCCCACAAAAACACAAAAACAAAAACAAAATAAAAGCCCTAACTCTTCTTGTTTACCAAGTAAAACAATTTATCAACACAGATGCTCCAATTGTGACTTAGAGTGGGTTACATATAGCTGGCTTTAATCATGAATATACAGAAAATAAAAACTAAAACAGAACGATTTCAAGCAGTGTGTTTCAAGAGTTTACCCTTGCCAAGATCATCCTGATCTCCATGGACAACAACAGCTCTTCCAATAATGGAATTTGGTCCAGAAAGTGGAATCTGCAAAATTGTAAAATACATCAGTGAAAAGTAACTAAATATATGTGCACTAGTAAAACTTAAACAGAGGATGAAACACACCTGCTTGTCAATTATTGTGAACTTGGCTGTCCCTGTATGACAAGAGACATACCATCCAATAGTGCACCACTGTGTGTCAGAACAAAATACATACCCATCTTAAGCCTCCTTATCAGGTAACTAATAGCAGAAACAATTTGCTCTAAATATGATTTTTTGGTAGAAGTCTGTAGGCACCATTAGACGCAAACTGCTGGGAAATCAAAGCAGCTTGCGTGGAAGGTGACCCATATTAACAATTGATGTTTGAGAAGGGTCTCTTAAAAAGGCTAAATCCTATGCCATTTCCCTCTTCTCTCCCATCTCTTTACCCATCCAAAATAGCAATAATTAGAAAGAAAAAAGACTAAAAAAAAAAAGAACGTGAGAAGTTCGGTAAGCAGATTGTTGACAGAGATCGAAGAAAGAGATCTCACAATGACGGGCCAGTTAACTTCTATGAGCAGCCACATGATTTGGCTACAGCCGCTTTGGCAAGTCAAGATCAAGGTTACTCATAGAAGTGTTCAGCTTTCCCTTGGTACATGTAGCCGGTAGCCTCCCCCCAACAAATTAAAAAATCACAGATAAATGACAAATACTTGGTTGCAATGGAGTTAAGGTAGAGTAAAATAAACAGGAGGGCAGCTATAGTAGATGACTCAGGGAAGAGAAATGGGAGATAGAACTAGTAACTTAAACACTAGCTGCCGCTGGCTTTTCATATAAAGTTGGGCGGGCAAGGAAGATCTCAGCAGCTCATCCTGAAAGTTGGGTTACTCCCCTGCATATTATAGAATATGATAGAGTACAACGATTGGGAAGCTGTCAAGGAATGACCAAGGGGATAGAGGTAACCACAGCACATACCATCATCACCAACAGTGACATTTCCAAGATCACCAGCATGCCAATTCTTATCCTCAGGAGCACCATGCTCTTTGCCAGCAGGATTGAAATGTGGTCCTGTAAGCAGGTAGATTAAAAATAAAATTAAAGACAAAAGGGATTAATGTGGAGCAAAGTGGGGTTTACTCTGCTCTTGGACTGGATGCTTTAGATACGTAGAAACAAACATCATCTCTTTGGACTATACCAGTTGACATGCAACCATTTGTTGTGTCCCCAAGTGCATGAACATGGAAGCCATGGAGACCAGGCTTAAGGCCAGAAATATTTCCCGTTACTGTTGTAGCGCCTGAAAATTTGCAACAAAAATGTGTGTCAAAATGTGAAAAATAGACATCTACACTCGCTGGATGATCAGACAGGATTTCCAAGTTACCATCAGCTTCTTGGGTGAAGTAGATAGTCCCATTGGCACCCTCATTGCTGCCAAGAACAGCCACAGCCTTCACCATCGTTTAATGTGTTCTAAATGAAACAGCTTATTAGAATTATATTACATAAGACGACCTCAAAATGGAAAAAGGAGGACAGACAAAAGTGGAAAGCAATACAACTAACAAAAAAGTCTACTAGAACATAATTAAAAATGTTGGGTCAATCAAAGTATGCTCTCAGCTATGGTAATTGGATTCATAAATCCCTCCCTTCCAATGATGTCCGGATAGCCAAAAAGGAGGTGCTTTTTAAAAAGTAATGCAAGATAATCCAACTCTAGACTGCTCATTTCTTTTTGCCGGAAAACCTTTTCTTTGAAAAGAAAGTCGAGATTTGCATCGTTTTAAAGCTAGCAAACAGGTTTACCACACAGACACAGACACACACACACATATCACTTGCTTTCACTGAAGCTAAACCCCTAAAACTCGAAGGAGATTATATATTCAAATAATAGCTAGAAAACTCGATTCCCAGGCACAAATTTAAATTTAGATTATATATATCCAAAAAGGCCCAATCGAGTAGAATATTCATTTTTTTTCCTACACAGAAACAGCGGTAAATGCAAGATATTACGAGTCCACACTCCAAAGTCCAAACTACCGGATAACAGAACTTGCATGGGCACAGAGTATGAAGCTGATGCGGCTAAAACTGAAGTCGGAAAAAGACTACCCAATGTACCCATTATCATTTCTCTCTTAATTTCCCCAACCTTCTCAACATCCAACCAAAGAGTACAACAAATACTATACAAAATCAGATGGGAAACAAAGATCATCATTATGTAACACACCTAGCGCAAGACCCGATGCAAACTGTGAAGAATAACAATTAGCAAACTTAAGTACATACTGCTTAGAGCATTCACATTAGATTCTCTAAAATTTTTCCTAAATTTTAGATAAAAAAGACATTCTTTATAATTTTATCTTAAATTTTACTCATCTTTAAAAAATCGTCTACATCTCATTCCTTATCATTTCTCTATTCTATTAAAATATTATTCTTCTATTTTTTCTTTATTATTTTTTTCTCTCACTTCCATTTAGAAACTTAACTACTCAATATTATTTTTTATGTTTTGAACTATTATTCTAGTAAATATTTTAAACAAAAATTTATATTATTTTTTTTGGTATGATAATATTTTTAAATTTTTTTTTAAATTTTAGTAATTATTTTTAAAATTATTATTTAAAATTATAATAAATATGAATATGAGAAAAAGTATAAATGATTAGAAGAAGAATTTATTTTATTTATTAGAATAAAATATTAAAAAAATATGATTTAGATAATAAATAGTAATTTTTTATATATAAGAATTACTGTTTATTTCCTAAAACAAAATTCTAAAATAAGAAATAGGATGGGAGGAAATTTTTTAACTTTTTCCTAAATTTTTCCCTCTAATTTAGGTCTAACAGTGATAAGGGATGTGGATGCTCTACATGTAAATATTTAACTTCCTCAACAGTCGAATCGCCCCCAAAAGTGGAGTACTACCAAGAAAAGGAGCAGCCTTTATTACGAATCAGATGAAAAGAAACAAAACCCAGACCATGAAAGAACAATATCAACCCACGAGATAAAAATCAGGAGTGAGAAAAAAATATAGGGAAAGAGAGAACTTCGAAGCTCACCCTAGAACACCCCCTTGAGAGATCAGCAGAGAGGAAGGGGAGAGAGAGCTGGGGAAGAATAGTCTCAATCAAACCTGAAATCAGGTAGAGAGAGAGAGAGAGAAGGCAAGTGTGAAGCAGAGTGAGGCAGACAAGGGATGATCTAGACTAATCAGGTAAATTTGGATAGCGAATTGAGTCGAGGTTAATTGAGATGAAAGTAAAGAAGAATTGGATAAAAAATTATTAAAAATTAATTTTTAATATTAATATTATTTTAAAATTTGAATTATTTATTATATTTTATATAAAAATTAAAAAAATTAAAATTTTTATTTCAAACCCTCAATTGCACGACTTTAGTAGACAGAGTTAGGTGGTGGATTAGTCAAAGAGTCTCGTTACTCTGCCTCGCTCAAATTGACGGCTTTACACTTATTGATTTTTTTGATATTTTTTAAATATTTTTAAAAAATAAAAATAATATATTTTAATATATTTAAAATTACTTCTTTAATTATTAAATAAATTTTTTTTTGACAAACAGAACGGTATAATTAAGAGGCAAAATAGTTTTTTCCTTAGACAAATAAGGAAGGAGGCGGTGGATGGCCACGTAGAACATAACTGTTCACTTTGTATTATTAGTAGACAAGTGGGCTTAACTAGAAGAAACAGCAACAATAATGAGGGATTTGTGGTTGAGGAGAAACCAACTCATCTTTGAAAATGATTTTAAAAAACCTGGGCAAGTTCTATGTATTGCTAGGGATGAGGTTAAAGAGTTTCAAAGGGCTCAAGGCTTAATTTGAAGGAACCAAACCGGTGCAATAGCTGTGAGGCAGGTGAGGTAGTTTATTTGGAAGAAACCGAGAGATAATTATGTGAAAGCCAATTGGGATGCAGCACTTGATCTAAGGAAGAGAAGGATGGGAATATGAATTGTTATAAGGGATGAGAAGGGAGATGTATTAGCAGCTGTTTGTGGTCAAAGAGGGCATGTACAACAAGCAACAATAGCAGAGAGTGTAGCCTTGAGGAGAGCTATGGAAATTTGCAGTGAACTTAACTTCTGCAGGGTTGTCTTCGAAGGTGATGCTCAGATCATTGTTAAGGCCATTAATGAAGATAATGAAGAATTCCCAGATTATGAAATAGTGATAGAAAATGCCAAGAAGATGCTTAAGAATAGGCTAGATTGGAAAGTTCAATTTGTGCATTGAAACTCTAATGAGGTAGCTCACACACTTACAAAACAGGTTCTACTGTTAGATTCTAAACATATATGGATAGAAGATTTCCCTAATTGTATCAGGCATACCATAGAAAGAGATTGGAGTTGTAATGACAACAATCTTTATCAATGAAATACAGGATGATACGTTTTTTTATTCAAAAAAAAAAAAGACAAGTGGGCTTAACTTTTCCATCATTTGGATGGCTTAGGTTTAAACCTGGTTTACTTTTAAAAACCATTTCATTTCATTTTAATAAATATTTTTTAATTTTTAATTTTTAATTTTTAATTTTTTTTTACAAAATTATTATAATTTTTCTAAATTTTCAAATAAAACGTAAAAAATAATTTTATTTTTTTAAATGTTAAAATAAAAATTATATTAAAAAATTATATTCTAACAATATTTTAATTTTATAATATTTTTATTCAACTTTTATTTTCATCTATGTAACCAAACGAGACCTTAAAAGCCCATGTGAGACTGCTTAAATTTTTGTACAAATGACACTTTATCTTCCCTAACGCTTGTGTAATATTAATATTTGTAGTCAACATGAACGCATCAAGCCAGAATAACCAATATTTGTATTTAACTGATCTTGTAGTCTGATAACGTTTGTTTTTTTCTCTCCTAAAGTTGTGAATATTTGCATATTTCATTCACATCTAATCTCAATATTGAAGTATTCATATATTCTTTATATAATAATAAAATAATATTAGTTTTTTTTTTCAAATTTCAAATTATTTAATTTTATTATATTTTACCATTCTACCAATTATATGTTAATTAGTAATAATATTATAGTCCTAAAAAATCTGTTGCAACCAAATCATGGTAGAAAGTAAGGAAGAAAATATTTTTTATTCATTTTGGTCATGTTACAGTAACTATTAAATTTGACCCACAGCACTAACTTACCATGGCAAAAAGCCATCCCCTTTTACATTTGCATAACCCAATACAATATATTTTAAGACTCTATTAGCCAAACATCCCATTGAATTTGCATTTGCATAATCTAATAAGAGTGCTCTTATACTGTAACATATTGGACATTCAATCCTACAGTGGCTCTTGAATGTTGAGATGAGTTGAGTTGTGAATATTAGTATTTTGTTGACTTTTATTTTTTAATTTTATTGCAGAAAGGTTCTTGTATGAATATAACATTTGGAGTTTTGGGTGAAATTCTTTTGAATGTGCAAGCTTTGTATTAATTTATTTTGTAATATCCTTTTGTGTAATTATTATGCCTTTGTTTCGAAGATGAACATATTATTTATTCCTCCTTTTTTTAATTTCTTGAATTGGAGGTAATCGGCCTTGTATTTCATTGTAGGTAGTTAGAATGAAACTTTTTCATATGCTTGAGAAGTTCAACCATTCGTTACATCACCTAGTCATGGAATATGCAAGCACGAGGGCAGAACTATAAAAAGCTTGGGGAGCATCTTGGCTCCACAAAATTTACTTGTTTGATGGGTTTCATTGAGTTTAGGTGAGCTTGAGGCAAATTAGAAAGTGAAAGTGGCCTTTAACTAATGAAAATAAAAAAAAATGGTTTGGAAATGTGATTTCGGGGTTGCTGCCACTGCTTGAGGCTACATGGAATTTGAGGCAAATTAGATCTTATTAAGTCTAGTTAATCCTTTGAACAACAATGCTAGAAACAGCTCTAGGATATATAAGTCTCGTCCAAGCTATTTGAAAAAAAAGAACGCATATATGACTTATATGAAAAAACTCACTTTTTTATAAAGAGCCCGCCCTCAGATGAGGTTTCCATATGGTATGACTAAATCTAAAATTGACTAGATGTGTCTTACCTTTCTTTAAAAAAAAAAGACAATTGCACAAAATTTGCATTTCTAGAAATCATTTTCAATCCTTGAATAGGTTTAGAGTGAATTTGTGAGAAATTTTATTTAGCATTACGAGAACGCTTATCAACGAGATATATTCCATATTATTGGATACAACAAAAGAAAGAGGCACAATAAAAATAAATAAGAGCCAAATAAAAATACTACAACTCAATATTAATAAAATAAAATAATTAAAGTCCAACAATAAAATAAATTAAAGCAAAGAGCAATTTAAATGCAAACAATAATTAATATCAAGAAAGCAAATCAAAATAAATTTCACAACTTAAAAATCGAAAATTAAACCAACGATAAACAAAATAAATTAAAACAAGAGAACAAATATTTAAATTAAATTAAATAATTCTTCAATTAAAAATATACTAAAATACGGGGTATCACAACACATGATGAAGGTTAACTCAATGCCATAGGTGATCTTTTTTTGTTCTCTTTTTTTTAAAGGAGGACAGGACCTCCAACTTGTATTGAGGAAACCTCACTTTTGGCGGAGGAAAACCGTGGTTACAATTAAAGTCCAGAAAAGCACAAAAGAAGGGTATAACTTTGACATTGGCAGCTTCCTTCCATCACAACCATAATTTTCCCCTTCCTAATTCATTAGAAATACCATTCAGTAGTCAAACCGATCCTTGTAGTCCCTACATTTTGCCCAACTGTATTTTAGAAGTACCCAGCCATCTTAAATCAAGCTTGAGAGGTCTGCTTCAGGACTCTTATTTTCTTTTCATTATCAGACACATATGTCTTTTCTTTACTGAGATGTTCCCTCTACTCCTCCGTGTCATTTTCAGACCCTGTGTGAAAATAGGCCTCATCATTTCATCTGCTGTATCATTTCCAACAAGCGAATCGTCGTCTCCCTCTGACAGAACATTACCACCAGGAGCCTCCACTACATTGCCCACTGTCATAACAGCCTCATGCATAGTCACCAGGGTAGAATGGTCCCCCCATCATATTAGACATAGCTAATGTACCCTTCTGATGAAAAATAGGCAAATGCAAATCTTCACACTCTAGGTTTAGACTACACTCCTCCGACCCTTCCACCATGAAAGGAAAACTCGGACCCTTCTCAACCGAGCTAGGTTTCTCTTTATGGGACATATCATCCGTTCCTCTCATCTTTGGGTCTTCCTCCATCTCCTTGATAATTATGGTTTGTTCATGCGAAGGTTGATGCAACTGTTCTTTCCCTTCCTCGCTTGCCTCCTTTGTAGAATTCTCAACCTCTTGCACCGCATCTTTATCGTTTTCAAGCATCCCAACCTCAACTTTTTTTCATTTTCTCACCCATCGTCTGCCATCCTTAGTACCTTGATTGTCCAGCCATATACATTTATTGATGCTATGCCCTTGCACCTGACAGTGTCAACAATACGCCGGTAGAGTTTCATATATCACTGTTTGCAATCTACTTCCAGGTTGATGAGGCATTCCAATCCAAACAGAATCAATCTTTTGCAGAGAGAGCAATCTCCTCCTTTGTGAAATTGATATACACCTCACCATCTAGAGTTTTGGGAGGACGCAGGGGGACCACAACCTCAAGGAGAGGCTCTGGCTATTGCACCACCATATCGGCAAAGGATCGACGACTGTTAGATGCCAAGGGGCCCAGAAGACCCCCAGCGGCAGGCAACATGCTCAAACCCTATCTCCTATAGAAGAGAGAGAAAAATCGCCAAGAGGCTAGAGAAAAATTGCCTAGTTTGTAATTGTCCATAGGTGATCTACATGATGATTGACAGATTGAATGCTGACTAGATTTTTCCATCATGAATATATCACTCAAACGCATCAACAACATAGCCACGTTATTTGAGAGTGCAAGATTTTAAATCAGCCTCATCATATATACTGTGGGACAATTTTTCGAGAATTCGATGTTTTGGCCTCATAAATAATTGTGTAATTATCGCAAAAAAAATAAATAGATAGTGCATTTGCACATCGTGATATCAACCAAAAATCAAAATAAAAGGGGGGATGTGAGGAGCAAGCCACTATAAAATCTTAGTGGCTTGCAAAAGTTGTAAATGCTGGTTTCCAAAATTCTCATCTGGGTATGAATCTTTTGATCTTTTTTGTAAATTAGTGATGAGTACAAATGGAAATTGGTACACTAAAGCTTGTGTAAAACAAATTGAGGACTTGGTACCCTGCAATTAGGGGTGTAATCGATCCGGTTCAGTCCAGTTTTGGACATATTTTAGAACCGAACCTGTATACACCGGTTTTAACATTTGAAGAACCGATACCGCACTAGTTACACCCCTAAACTGGTACTTCCGGTTTTACAGGTTTCGATCTGGTTTTTCAGGTATATTATATATATAGTATATATAATATGCTATATATAATAATATAGTGATAATATATTGCAGTATATTATAATATATATTATAATTGTATTATAAACTATAGTGATATATTATAATATATAATATAGTCATCTATTATAGTATATTATAATATATAGTGATATTGTATTAGTATAACTACTAATACTATAGACCATAGTGATAATATATAGTTATTTATATATGATTTTAAATTTTAATGTTATTTTAATTAGTAATTAGCACATAATACAAGATTATTTTATATATAATTATAGATATTATATATCAAAATTATATATAATATAAAAAATTATATAAAAAATATTTAATATAATATAAAAAATTAAAAATATATAGTTATATGAACCAGTCCGGTCCAATCTTAGAAAAAGGAAAATCGAAACGGGACCAATTTCGACCGGCTTTGAAAAAAATGGAACCGATACAAGACCAAATCGAGAACCGGACCAAACTCACCGGTTCGATTCGGTCTGGCTTACCGGTTCACCTTTTTTTTTTTCACCCTTGCCTGCAATTGACTTGGTACGCTGCATATAAAATTAGTGCACTAAAGCTTGTCTAGAACAAATGAGTTTCATACTTACCTAATGAGTAATGACTTGGTACCGCAGTTTTAAATACCGTACCGTACCGGCCGGTACGGTCGAAATTTTCCGTACCGGCCACCGGACCGGTACAATATGTTATGCGTTTCGTACCAGTCGAAATACCGGCCGTATCGGCCGATATTTCGGCCTTTAATTTTTTTTTTTTCATTTTTTCAAACTACAAGTTTATTTTTTTACTCCCAATTTAAACTAGATTATTTATAATTTATATATCTATATATTTATACATAAATTATTTATATATAGACTATTATTTTGAAATATAATTTATATATATACATTTATATATAATTTATCATATATCGACTATCTCGAAACGGTACACAAAACGGTACTGGTACCGAAATATTTCGTTCCAGTACCTTGACCGGTACGGCGTCCGGTACGGTATTCAAAACATTGCTTGGTACCCTCCAAAGTAGATGTGGTGCTGAGACCTTTACATCAATTCTTTGGGTTGAGTTAACCCAAAGGAGCTACTATTATTCCTTCTTAAAAAGAATCTATCATCTTCTTTCTCCTAAGCATCAAGTCCATATCTTGCCAAAGGACATTCACATGACTTTGTTTCTTGTGAAAATGATAAATTTCCTCTACTTTTTTCCTCACAGTTAATTATGCTGCTCACATACCCAAACTTTAAGAAGTTCATATTTTCTCCTATGTGATAATGCTTTGAAAGCTATACACATTGAAATAGCTATTGATAAAAAGAAGCCCATCTTCAAGTGTGGTAGTTTTAATTTATTTTACTTTTTATACTTTTCCATCAGAAATCACCATGAATTTGATGATTCTCTGTCTGTCATTTCCTCTCTGTTTCTCAATGCACAGAATCCACAAAAAAAAAAAACCTTCACCAAACTACACAACAACCTCGTCCTTGTACACAAAAACTTAAGCACAAATAACAGTGAATGATATTCCTGCACAAAAAACTTACACAAATACTACCAAAAAAACTTATGTACAAATAAAAAAGCTTAGACAAAATCTACACAACCAAACTACACAATCAGTGTATACTAGAAAAAACTTAAGTACAAATAAAAAATTTAGACAAAATCTACACAACCAAACTACACAATTAGTGTATACTAGAAAAAACTTAAGCACAAATAAAAACTTAGACAAATCTACACAACCAAACAACACAATCAATGTATACTAGAAAAAACAATTTAGACAAAATCTACAAAACACAATGAATGATTTTCCTACACAAAAAACTTATACAAAATCTACCAAAAAAAAAAAACCTTCGCGAAATTAATGTTACCGTGACGCCACTATTGATCTGGGAATTTGGGTTTCTCTGCGACATTTGGATATTGCAAGATCACCTCAACCCACCGTCTGGAGTTTGAGTGTGAGAGAGATGGCTAGGGTTAGCACAAGATCCTTACAAGAGAGAGAGCTCGGTGAGAGAGAGACAAAGAGATAGAGAGAAAGGCCACTAAAGGGAGGAATTGGTGAGAAAGATCGAGACTTAAGGGGGTGAGGGAGATGGGGTCTTTGTTGAGGATGAAATGAACGAATAGAAGACGAAATGAACAAGTAGAGGATGAAATCTTCTAGGGTTTCAGGGGTGAGAGGGAGAGAGACGTGAAGGGATTGGGGTGAGAGCCGTCAAGGTGATGGGTGAGGGGACTTTGAAGATCGGGGTGAGAGAGAAGAGATGCTTTTCGATTTGTGGGCTCTGGGGTGCTGCAACGAGGTGCTTGTCGTGAGGGAGAAATTCATTTTGTTGCCGAGGGAGAAGAGGGATGGCTAAAGGAAGCTCAGGAGAGTGATGGGCGTGAGAGAAGAGAACCGTGAGGTGGGCCATAGTGTCAGAACCCCAAAAAAAGAAACCCAAGGCCAAGCCGCCCATGTCTTGGCCATGTCAAAGACATGCCAAGACAAGGGTCTGACATTGCCATTGACATACTTGGAAAGCACCACAACTAGCCCACATGAGTGCCGTGGCCCATGCCTTGGCACGCACAAGATGCCTAGTAAGGCTACTGGTCGTGCGTAGCCCAGCATGCGCATGTCCAGCTGTGGGCCAACCTAGGCCACCATGGGACAATGCCTGCCAAGGGCCACGTGGGGCCCACCCAAGCCATCATTTACAAGGAACCACTTTAGGGTTTCCTTTTATGCTTTTGTTATAAATAAGGCACTTAGCCATTTCATTTTCACCTTTTGACAATTTGCTTTGTGGAGACTCACATTGTTCTTAAGGTCATTTCGGTGCCAATGCACTTGGGCTCTTTTGGGTGCAATTCGTGAATCCCAATGAGAAAATTAAACCTTGCAACTCGTGAATAGGTGTGATTCAAGTATCCAATCCTTGAGTATTATTCATTCATTCTCTTATCTTCCATTGTTCTTCTTATTTTACTTGCCTTGTTCTTATATTTTCTTGAACTTTCTTACCAAACAAACACCCTTAATCCTTTCCCACATCCAAGCCAATATCCCATATTCCCACTTACCAAAATTAGCCTTTTTTCATATCCATAAACCCTAGCCAAAATTCCCTAGAGTCCAATAAGGAAATTCCTCTAATTTAGGAATCCTTGACTCATAGCCAATCCAACCCCTTGATTTAAGGGATTTCCATTTCATCTTCAATCCCTTAAATCTCTCCTTTCCAAGTATTCCTCAAGTCAACCAAGCCTTCTTCCACATTGCCAAAACCGAAACACTTAACTTCCTAAATTAGATCCTACATTCTAGGGATCTTGATTCCCACCGTCCATTCAAGTCAAACCCTATCCAAACCCTAAATGACGCCAACCCTAATTCCATTATCCTAAATCATGTAAACCCTAGTTGCCCTAGCATCTGAAACCCTAACCTCACTTCACTCATCCAACCCTAGCCCACATCCATTCGGCGCCAACCTCAAGGACAAGCACACATCGTGCCACATTGCATCACAGTCATCAAAACACCATTTAGATCAACCCTAATTCATCAATATCATCATCACTCCATCACTAAACACTAAACCTTCATCAACCTAGGGGCCCTCCATTGCCACGCACATTCAAGGTCAAGCAAGTTGGTAAGGCACACTCAGTCATCACAAGGACAAGGTGAGCTCGTGGACCTTAGTATTTTGGGACTAGACCGAGGTCCCTGACACACAGACTGGGTTCGCCACATGGGTGTGTGGTGTGCGATCCATAGAGCGGAGGCTGAGTAGAGTTTTTGAAATAGAAAACTTAGCATTTCTTTGAGGGGTAGTGCCACTTAGTGTGCCCTTAGTGTAATTTTTTTTTTTTTTTTTGCTTTTTATTTTAAATATTTTTAAAAAAATAAAAAAATACCAATACACCAATAGTCACTTCCTTAATCAGTAAGAAAAAAATTAAACATAAATAAATACATGAACGGTCAAAATGAGTGGACAGACTAGCATTATTCTTCTTTGAGTTAGGTGACATTATATAATTGAAATTCAAGGATCAGTAAACTTCGTTAAACGTTCAAAAAAAATTCATGTATTTTTTTAATATGTGAGAAAAAAAAAACTTTATCCCTTATCCAAATTGTTGCCTTGAGTCATCCCGAGTCTAGAGATGATCCTTGTGATAATGCCCTTAATGAACAACCTCATTGGTGGCTGGCCAATCGGTCATTTGTCCTCTTTTTTTTTTAGGTTTTATTTTAAAAAAAAAAACAATTGGTTTTGGATTTTTATTTTATTAATTTGTTCTATTGTACTTTTAGTTGATATGGTTTTTATTAATTTTGGTTAATTTCATTTTCGCCCTTAATAGTATGGTGGGATGACTCTCATTTCAGGTGGTGATCCTCAGTAGTGGTGGGCTAGAATGCTCATGCATGAAATTATTAGAAGTAAAGAAGGTAAGCGTTTACATGGTTTAGTACTGAGACTTACATCTAGTGGTCTTGGATGCAAAATTTACTATGAATAGAGTTTAATACAAGCTCTCGTTCTTCCTCTGCAATAACTTCCGTAGAGTTCTCTAAAAACAAAAAGCAATCTCAGAGTACTATGATTCTTCTTTCCTTTATTGGCATCATTTGCAGCTAAAGTAGGTTCACATGTGTCAAGTGGGGTCCAGCAATAATCTAAAATCTGAACTTTGTGAAGTGTGAGGCCCAGCCAATAGTCTCAACTTTGAACTCCACTCAGAAGAGGATGAAATATGCGTTTGGATGTTCAAAGTAGTTTAAAAATGAAGTACACTTAACTGAGTTGTGTAGATCTCTGCCCCTAAGAAAGTAGATCCCTTTTTTTGTTGCTTCTTTTTCTCTTTAAGTCCCTTCCACTTGCCTTAAGTCTCATCCTCCAACCTTTTGTCTAATCTTCGTTTTATGTCTAATCAAGCCATATGGCTGACAACTATCCTATTCTCTTTTATACAACTACATATCAGACATTCAATCCTTTAGACATATCTCAAGCAGTGTTGAAGGAGTTGCATGAGGGGGAAAAAAAAAAAGAATGACCAACCTCCGAAATCTGCAAGATCGATGATCTTAAATCTAAAACAATCGCCTTAAAAAAAAAAAAAACGTGTAAATTCTAAAGCCCCAAATGATACCAAATTGCTTATCCGAGTTTACAAAACCTAAAACTTCTAATTTAATTAATCCCTCAAATGCTTGTTGAACCTACCACCTTAAATCCCATTAACGTATTTCTTAATAACTATAGGGCCTCAAACCTTAGATAAATTTCTCATAAATCTATCCTTGAAGTTAGTTGAACTTACAACCTCCTACTCCACAGACTCATTACATAAATTCTACAGAACCTAAGACCTCAATTATAAGCGATTTAAAGTTATTCCCTTCCTCAGTTGCGACTTGAGTTCCTACTCCATAAAGTTCACCTAGACCATGTCGTTCCCTTCGAGCCTCGATAGTAAATGCAAACCAATTGCTAAGAGTTCAGGCCTACTACACTAAATGTTCATGCCTAACAATGGCATTTATGGTCGTACCATCTTCCTGCCATAACGTAACCCTTAACCCACTTTTCAACTCCAGACAAAACGAACAAAATAAAACAAAACAAAATAAAATAAAATTCCATAAATAAAATAACTCACGACAAAATGAATAAAACAAATGAAGTAGTACACAATAAAATAATTAAAACAAATAAAATAGCCTACCATAAAATAAAACAAATAAGATAAATAAACAAACAAAGTAGTATACAATAAAATAAATAAAACCAATAAAAATACATACTTTAAATTAAATAATTTCAATTACGACTTTACAAATTTATGGTACTTCACCTACAGGACATATGGTTTTACCTAGAGCTGAGCTGCTTTGATACCACTTGTGACGTCCCGACTCCCGCGTATGGAAACACAGGACTCGTAACGTCGGGATGATGACAACACGGTCACGTATCCCAACGATAAGTGTCAAGTATGTGTACATGCAACAATGTTCAACAAAAATAAAGCAGCCGATAATTTAAATAAGTTGACTAAGTACCAGAATTGTTTAATACAAATTCACTTAAAACAAAATGTTTAAAGAGTAATACAATTATCCCATAAATCATAATAATTCAAAAAAAATACATAATTCAACAAACGGTAAACAAATCCCAAAGACGAGCGAGTGATCCCAAATCAGTCCTCCAGCGGAGCCACATCCTCAGGCTCAACATCAGCATCATCTACATCAAAATCTGCAATATCATAAAACGGTACCGCAAGTAAGTAATAATCCAAACAACTAACGAGATAAAAATGCATTAATGCAACAAACAATTATGCATGCATATGATGAAATATGCATTAGACCCAAAACATCATTTTCCCTAAAAATATTTATTTTCCAACGCACGCCAAAATCCCATTTTAGCCCATAACATTCCATTAAAACATTTCATGCCATTTCTCTTGAAAATGGCCCAAAACAATAATCCACTATTTTCTCAGAAAATGAATCACACAAAAACCTTTTATCCAACACACGTAATTTTTCCAGAAAATAGCTCATTAATCCATTTTATACCGTATGCACCATGATCTCCCCTAGGGATCATCCGCACACCCTGGCTCCCTTCGTCACACCAAGGGTAACGACCGTGCGAGTGACTTCGTAACGAGCGATGCTCAGTTCTGCGCCCAGCGCATTCAAAGCTAAGCATCCTCTAGCTCCTGCCAACAAGAGGGGCCACGGAGTTGGCACTAGAGCGTTACCATCCCGTCCGATCCCATTGTCGCCCAGCAATAACTCAGGGGACGTCACTCAGTATATTCCACTCCCGAGTAACCAGAGGAGCTCCACAGAGATAATGCTTCATCTCGGCTTGGGGTCGTGATACACATGCACCCAAAAACCATTTCTCACATGAAAACTCAGTTTTCAAATATACACATGAACATGTATGCAATTATGTGAAGACCCAGTTTTCATTTACAAATATGAACATGCGTGCAATTATGCAATGTACAAGACACGACACAAATATCCAACAGCCAACAAATCCCCACATAATCCAATAACACTACAACTCCATCCTCCAAACCAACCGATCCCCTTACTCCTTGGACTTAGTCCAGCATAACCAACCAATTCACAGTAAAAATGAGTTAGCGCAAAAATACATTTAAATCTCAAAAGTTCTTTGGGAAAATACTTACAAAGACGAAAGGCAACTCTGGAAGATCGAGGGTGACGCCAAAATTGGCGGAGCAGCGGTTGACGATAGTTTCCAAGCAACGGCCGTGGGTCACAAAGTAAGAATTTCGAAAGAGAGCTACGGGAGGCTTGGGTTGGTCATGGAGGGGCTCATGGAGGTCAGTGGAGTTAATGGTGGTGGCTAGTGGCTGTGGGTGGCGGCGCACGGAAGAGATCGGCCAAGTTTGAGGAAAAGAGGTCGTGGGAGAGTGAGAGAGAGTGTGGTGACTGTGGGTCACGGTGGGGTGTAAGATTGGATAGGGGAGGTCACTAGTGGGTGGGGAAGCCGTTGGTGGTGGTGCGGAGGCCAGGCGACGGCGAACGGCGGTGGCATGGAGGAAAAGCCGTGGGGCTTGGTGAGCTTCGTGGGAGCGGACGGCAGAAAGTTAGGGGCTGAGCTTGGTGGGGGATGATGGCTAGCGGGAAGGGAAGCTGTTGTGGTGGTGGTGGCGTCGTTGGGAGGCGCACGGCAGTGCAGTGAGTGTAAAGCCCACTCGGGCTATACACGGCCAGGAAAGAGAAAGAGGGAGCGTGGGGAAGGGAGATCGGGGTGGGGGATGTCGCCGAAGGGCGATGGAGCTGGTGGGCTGGGTGGTAACGCCAGACGGTGGCACACGGTGGCGGGCTGGGGGAAATGCACCGAGAGGGAAATAGGGGGAGGGGGCTCGCACGGTCTGGGAGGCAGGGGAGGAAAATGAAAGAAAAAGAAAGAAGAAAAGAGAAAAGGAAAAAGAGGAAAAAGAAAAATGAAAGGAAAGAAATGAGATCTAGTCTTTGAACTCGGGATCTCGAAACTGATCCAATGAACAGGATTTAAAACGATAACTTAAATTACAACATAGTAACTAAATAAAATAAAATAGTAAATCTAACAATAAAGTAATTTAAATTAAAGAGCAACTTAAATAATAAACGGTAATTAATAACAATAAAATACATTGAATTAAATTTCATAGTTAAAAGTCATAAAATAATACTACGTAAATCATCTAAAATTTAAAACAAGAAAGTCCATAATGCTAAGAAATGCAATAATTACTTAATAAAAATACACGTAAATACGGGGTATCACATTAGTACAATTGGCTCTTTTTTTTTTTTCTTTAATCGCATTTGCAATTTTAAATAAGAATACAATTAAGTAATAAATTATATACGATTTAAGTATAAGAAAGTTAAGATAAAAGATCAGTACAACTACTAACGTTGTTTATTGACTTCATTGCAATTTATTTCACAAAAATAAACATATATATATATATAGAGTAATTGTATCACTATCCTAACTTTTTCTAAGCTATCATGTGCTGTCAATAAGTCAAGAAAAGTTCAAAGAATCTCGCTCTATCATTCTGAGCATTAGGCATTTGCATCGATCATTATAAAACATTCAGCATGCATGTTTTGTCAAAGAAAATAGCCAATATATATGTTGCAGTAATTTTTGCATTAGTATTACTAAGTAAGCATATAGTTTGGTCGATTATTGTGGCTGTACACTCTGCACATGGGTGAGCTACATATAGATATGTACACTGATTGTAGCTTGGGTAAGAAAGAAATGTGAAACTTGGTTGGTTGCTTTAAAGAAAGTCCATAAAAGAAAATTCGTAGGACAGCCGTGGAACTCACTTTTTTGCAATGCTTCATGCTTCCCGAATTAATATTTCAGCCTTTTTGAAGAATTTTTTAGCCCGTCGCAAGAAGACATGCTAGTTTTTGTCAAAGCCTCTCTTTTATTCTTTTATTTTATTTTTTTGGTAGTGTAATGTTTGTTGCAGGCCTGGAAATATTTTTGCTTTGGTGTTTTCATTTTTGATAGTTATTAAATATTATTTTTCTTTGGAGTTTGCCCAAAATAATTTTGTCATTGGTAATCCTGGGCCGTCAGGAGCTGGGGGTGCTATTCGTGATGATTGTAGTAGGTCACTTGCAGCTTATTCTGTGTTCTTGGGCCCGAATTCTAATAATTTTGCTCAAATGAGAAGTTTGTTAGAACATGTTCATAGGTGCTATCAATTGGGCTTCTCTCGGGTTGAGATTGAGACTGATTCTCAACTTTTAGTTAATTGGATCACCAAGGGTGATTGTAATATCTGGTATTTAGAGAATTTTTGGGATGAATTACATGTTTATCTTAATTGCATGGAGTATAGAGTGAGCCATATTTTTCGGAAAGATAACGTCGTGGCTGATTTTCTTGCCAAGCGGGGAGCTGATGGTTTAAATTCAGATGGTTTGGTAATTATATGCTGCCTAGTAGTCTAAGAGGTCTTCTTCGCATGGACATAAATTTTTTTTTTTTTTTATAAACAACATAACTTCCATTAATAAAAGGAGATTATAGACATTTATCGAGCCAAATAACTTGAGAAATAAAGTCTGGAATACAATCCCACCACATAGCAATATCTTCTACATTTTTCAAATACCGGGCTAAAGTATGAGCTGCCCTATTTCCTTCTCTAGGAACAAAGACAAAATTACATTCCACAAAACAGGAGGAAAGAGACTTTATCTCCCTGTATAACAGCCCTAATAGGGAGCCATCCATAGCATTTTGCCCTAAAGCCTCCACCATCAGCAAACAATCATAATCAACTAGAATTCTACAGATGCCCATGCTAACACACAATTGAAGACCCCGAAACACAACTTTCAACTCAACAGCCTCTGGATTCTCAACATCACTCTCAATCTTGGAAGCAACCATAAAAACCTTACCATGGTCATCTCGCAATATACAGCCAATACCATATTTGCACAGCTCACTAAAAACTGCTCCATCGCATGGACATAATTGACCTACCTTATTTGCGGATCTCATAGTGCTATTCCGGGTAAGTTGCTTTTGGTTTATTTGTTTTCTTATTCTCATTTGCATGTGTCTTTTTTTGCAGGTTTTATTTGTTTTTGTTTAGGGTTGGTTCTCTAATGTCTAGTTTTGGTTTTACCTTGAACTTCTTTGATATTTTGTTCTATAAATGGATGGTTTAGTTTTTTTTATGCCTGATTTTGGTTTTTTTGGCTTATTTGTATCCCCCAAGTATCTTGTTGTAACTTTGATTTTCCTCTACCACAAGTGAGAGCAATCAATAAAATTGATCAGGTACCATCCTCTTCTTAAAAAAAAAATAATCTCTTTATTGACGTATGTAAATATATGTATATATTGTGAGGATTTACTCTTGTACTTATACTGAGCTTTTTCAAGAAAACTCTGTACTGCACATATCATGATGCTGAAAGCAAACTCAATACACAAATCATGATGCTAAAAACTCAGCGCAAACTCATTGCACAATATCATGGTATTTTGTGATGATGGTTCTTATTTGAATTCCATTGTTTGTCTAAGAAAAATCTTTCGCATGTTCATACAGCAAATGGAAAATGATTGTGGGGCTCTATACTTATGGTTTGGCAGTGGTCATGGCAGAAACTAGGCTGCTATAGAAGTTGACAGTCTTGTAGAACAAGAGAAACATATCCAGACATTGTCCAGAATCCATGATTGTCAATAGCGTAGGACTCAGATTGGCCCTACTTTGTGACATTGTAATATTGGCTGCCGTTTTACCAAAGCATCAAACTCTTCAAACTAAATTCATGTACTCAGATGCCAAGTGCTTGTCGTCCTAAAGAAATAGAAATTGTTTTTCACTCGGCATAATAATACTTTCTTTCATTGTGGATGTAAATTTGGTTCAATGTTGTTTGGTTGAGTTAGGAGTTTACCACACATGATTAATGCTTCTAGCATGTGAATAGAGGGGCAATGACCTCAAATTTCTAGAAGTGTTTCTTGGAGACTAAAGAAAGACACCAGTTTCTTAGGAAGAAAACTAGGAAACCAACACTAGTTTGAGCATAGTCTAAAAAAATGCATATTCTAACTAACCACCAGTAACTCAAGAGCTAGCTCCTTCACGCTCTATGAGATATGTGGAAAATGATTGATTTTGTGATCTAGTGTTATTTGTAATTGATGCCTCTTGAATACTCAAGTGTACAAAATATGCCAATACAATAATTTATTCCCCAATTTTTTAATATCTTGAACTGGAGGTAACCAGGCCTTGTATTTCATTGTAGGTAGTTAGAATGAAACTTATTCATATGCTTGGGAAGTTCAACCATTCGTTACATCTCCTAGTCATTGAAATATGCAAGCACAAGGGTGGAACTAGAAGAGGCTTAGGAACAGCTTGGCTCCACAAAATTTTACTTCTTTGATGGGTTTCATTGAGTTTAGGTGAGCTTGAGGCAAATTAGAAAGTCAAATTAAGTCGCCTTCAACCAATGAAAAGAAAAAATGGTTTGGAAATGTGAATTCAAGGTTGCCGCCACTACTTGATCAGCCTACAGGCAATTTGAGGCAAATTAGATCGTATTAAGCCTAGTTAATCCTTTAAACAACAATACTAGAAACATTTTTAGGATATATATAAGTCTTGTGTAACCTATTTGAGAAAAACAACACATGTGACTTACATGAGAAAATTCACTTTTTATAAAGAGCCCCCATATGAGATTTCCATATTGCATGACTGTATCTAAAATTGACTAGATGTGTCTTACCTTTCTTTTAAAAAACAATTGCACAAAATTTGTATTTCTAGAAACCATTTTCAATCCTTGATTAGGTTTAGAGTGAATATGTGAGAAATCTTATTTAGCACTACGAGAACGCTTATCAACGAGATATATTCGATCGATATTATTGAGATACAAAATACCCCATTGAGATATATTTTAAAAAAGAAAAAGTGGCAAGTGGTCCGTCAATCCCTTACATTTTCTTTCCAAAGTTCCTTTGTAAGAGCATTAGTACGATTGGCTTTCTTTCTTTTTTTCATTAATCACATTTGCAATTTTAAATAAGAATATGATTAAGTAAAAATTATATATGATTAAGTATAAGAAAGTCAAGATAAAGATCAATACAACTACTAACACTACAAGAATTATGGCCTTTTGCCATGAATTCTTTTTCCAAGACGCACCATCGTGGCAAATAATTATCGAATGACACGAAAACCGTTTGTGGAAAATAAAATAAACCTATTCTCACGAAATATTTTCGGCAAGTAAGACTTTGTGGGGAAAAAATGTTTTTGCGGCGAAAAATGATTTATTGAGGCAAATTTTAATGCCGCAAATAGTTTGGCAAGAAATTCCACGGATTCGTGGGTTATAAACTTGTTGCGACGAAGTTTTCAACTTTTTACAACGATATGTTGTCGCCACAAATAAACGTATGGGTTATTTGGTTTTAGCGGCAATATTGTCTTTTGTTACAGCGATTAGTACTCACCGCAAAAAACTTTAAAATCTTGCGCCTTTTCTCTTTTCCCTCTCTCTCTCTCTCTCTCTCTCTCTCTCTCTCTCTCTCTCTCTCTCTCCTCCCTCCCTCTCTTTCAGCCGACAGCCCCCTCTCCTGTTTCCTCTCTTTTCCTTCGGCCACAGCGGCACCTCAGCAGTGCAGCCACGCAGTCACAAGCGTCAGCCTCCCCTCGCTGGCGCCAACCTCCCCCAACCCCCATGTCACCGGCCTCCTCCCTCCATCCCGAAACAACCCCTCCCTCACCCGATCTGCTCTCGTCTTCAGCCCAGCACTGCCGCAACCTCCCACCGTCGCAGACCACCACCACCACCTCGCCGGACCACCCCCACCTCCGATATGCCTTCCCGCATGCCTCCCTCCCTCTCCTCCTCACCGAATCGAGCCCCCTCCCTACACCTGTTCTATGCAATTGCACGGCCCAGATATGTCGCCAGTGACTGCCGCACCAACTCCTCGAGGCTACCAGCCATCCACAGGCACTCCTTGCTCCCCCATGGCCAGCCCTAGTCCCCTCTCCTCTCAGATCTGTGTATACCTCTCTCTCTCCCTCTCATACGTGTGTCACGACCCCCACCACCCATTTTGTCAAGTATTTACTAGTACATTCATTTTCAATTTGCTCCTATTCTGGGTGTTTGGATTTTTCTAGAGTTGGGATTTGGTGACTTGGGTATGGAGTTATTAACTGCTACTTGATAAGTTTATGGCCTAGATTCTAAATCTCTTTTAACTATTGATTGTAACGAGCAAATTTTAATCTTGATTTCATATGTGATATGATATGAGTGGTACTTAACATCTGGAACTTAAGTCGTTTCCTTATGATGATCCATGGCTTCAGGTGCACGCATTTATGTGCAAACCAATTTACCTGGTAACAAGAAAATTTATCATAGTATAACTGTGCAGGACAGCTTGTGAAATGGTTAGATCTGTATCATTTTGTAAGGTAATGAAAATAGTATACGTCCTTTTGGTATTAGAAAGTAGTAGGTATAGAAAGATATAGATTTAAGATATAGGAAGTAGTAGTATACGTCTTTTAAGTTAATAAAAATTTTAAGTTAATAAAAAGATATAGATTAAATGGTTTATATTTGTCTTAACAGTACTCTCTCTCACGTGTAGACTAAACTCATTCCCAATATTGGCAATCAACTTGATCTTTTATTGACAATCAAGTGCTTATGGTATGACTTAGAGCTGTTGTCTTCTGTTTCCTTTGATGTATTCCAGATAAGTTCCGAAGTGAATGGTCAAACTGTAGAACTGGTACGTATGAATTTATTTCTGTTTGATGGTCAAGGTTGTGGTCCCTTTATGAAATTGTGGTAGCAAACCCTTCTCCTTGGTATAGCCAGAATTCACCATAGTGAGAAAGAAGTCGAAATGTTTTTATAGCAATTTATTTTATAAAAATAAACATGTATATATAGAGAGAAAGTAATTGTATCACTATCCTAACTTTTTCTCCTATATTTTTTTAGGAATTTTCGAATTGATCATTTTTCTTATGAATATGCTTTCATAATCGTCCAAATAGCAGATTATCCTATAATATAGTGTGACCAAATCATAAGATGATAAGTTTACCTTACTTCCAAACTGCTGCATACTCAGGCATACGGGTTTCCGTTTTGGATTTAAATTATTGTTCAGTACTTCTGCCTTGCATATTGAAATGGAGCCTCCACTCTCAACAATTTTAGATATTCTTAGAAAAGGGTCCTAGAAAAAAATGATGAATTTTAAGGATGAAATAAACAACAAATATACATTATAAATATTCTTTTAAGACTCTTGACATAATCCCATGCAGACCTTTTAATTTAAGAAGATTTTTCCAATCTGCGGATTAAGAGGAAAGGCTTATCATGTATAGGAATGATAAATAGAATTTTTTCCTAATTAAAACAAAAACTTCTAACAAATCCAAATGAGCACTCATAAAAAGAAAGAATGCGTAAAGACTTATTTGAATAATAAATTGATTTCAATTCATTTAATTATTATAATTTTATCAAATTTTAAATTTTTTAAATTTTAAAATAAAATTAATATTATAATAATATTTTATTAAATTTTCAATCATTCTCTAAACTATTCAACGGAGTAAACCGTTGAAACGGAGTAGGAGGAAAATAGAGGATGGAATGCAAGGTAATTTTTGCAAAATTTGGACAATTGATCAAATAAGAAAGAAGATTGATTTTTTAGCTAATCTGTCAAAAGGAGACTGCCAACCGATGGATACCCATCACGTACGGACTGTGACAGTGAAAAATAAATGAAAACGCAGTTTGGTGGGTCCTTGATATCATTTATGACCATCTGTCATAAGGCTCAGCTTTTGTTTTTTGTCTTTTTCTTCCGGTATTATTATCGATCCATCCTTTTTATCTGACAGCCTTGTTGTCATCTTTGGTTTAATTTTCACTCAGAGCATCTCATTCCAAATCCAATTTCAAAACATTTAATAAATATCATATTTTTTTATATTTATTAGTTCTATTTAAATTCAATTTTTACATTAAATTATTTATTTATTCTCTATATAATAATATAATATTATTAATTTAATAATTTTTTTTTATCACTTTTCATAGTTTTATTAATTAAATGTTAATAATAATTATATTCTAATTAAATTAATATTAACAAAATCATATTTTCAAAATTTTATTAATTTAATAATAAAAAATATTTGATTAAATTCATTTAAAATTCTATCTAAATTTCTTAATTATAAACCAAGTAGTATTTTTGTTTAGAATGAAAAATTAATATTTTAATATTTACTTGTAGTGAGAAATTAATATTTTAATATTTAATAAATCAATTGTGATTCTCCATCTTTGATCAACTACTATTACAAGAGTCTAAATTATTTTAGATTTGTTCAATTCAATATGAGATATTTTTAACATCAATTATACAAAATTTAGTCAAACTTTTCATTTAACCAAGCCAATTGAATGCTCTCATGGGCGGCATCATGCACATGTATGGTTGGGGCCATGTCCTTATGATGTACTTAATATTGTTATCTTTTTTTTTTTGGAAAGTTTACTACATTAATAAAGATAAAAGTTTATACATAGTTGCTTATACAGATTACATCAAAGTAAATTAAAGAGAAAGGTCATTACCACTATGAAAATTCAGTAAATTAGGAAATAGAGGAGAGGAGTATGCTTTCATAGAGGTTGACGGAGGCTGCCCATTACGCTATAACATGCACGCATCGATTTTGAGATCGATGAATTTTCTTCACTATCCAAGCTTCCATTGATTTCAATAAATGTAGCAAATCTGTAGCAATATTTTCAATTTCCCAATCTGAGTTTGGGATGTTCAGTGAAGCATTTACTATCTGTTGGGAATCTCCATAAAGTGGATTTTTTTCAAGTTCATGTGAAGAGCTTCCTAAATGCCTTCTAGAGCTGATAGGCTTCTCCCACGTTTGGATTTGTGTTATATATTAGATAAATTAAATAAAATAAAATATTATTTAAATATTATTTTTTATTATTATTATTTAAAATTTTAAAAAATTAAATTATTTATTAAATTTTATATAAAAATTTTAAAAAACTATAATAATAAAATAAAATAGGATAAAACATTATTGTAGTGCCTATCTTCCTAGAGCAGTTCTACAGCCCCGCTCTTCACTACCGCTCTCCCTTCCCACTGGACGTAGCATGCTCAATTGGTAGCCACGTGTCTATGTGTATGTGTTTTTTTGTATATTTTTTTTAAGTCATTTTTTACATAGATTTTTTTAACACTTATAAATATTTTAATAAAATAAAATAAATTTAGAACATCATTAAAAACACTTTCTTAATCAAAAAGTTAAAAAAATCATTAAAAATTACTTCCTTAATCACGAAGTAAAATAAAAAATTATTAAAAAATACTTCCTTAATCATTAAGTAAAATAAAAAAATATTATTTAATATTTTTTTTATTTTACTTCATGCTTAAGAAAATATTTTTTAATAATATTATAATATTTTTTATTTTTTTTAAATATTTAAAATTGTTAAAACAAATTATATAAAAAAAAAAACATAAAAAAAACATATTAAAAAAATATGCTAGACCGCAACGGGAGCCCAGCGGGGTATCTAGCATCTTCCTATGATCAACTTTCATAATTTGTTCCACCGAGACAATTTTTAATACCACAATTTTATCCTAATCCACTTAGCTTTTCAATTTCCGGTTGATTTGATGGGGCTACACTGTTGTTGTCACAACGCTTCGTCGCTTTCATGATCTGCGACGACTTGTCCACTAGCCCCAATTTCGATTTGAAAACTGCTAGGAGCCTTTTGGACTCTCGAGTCTCGATACATTTGTCAGATTTTATTTATTTATTTATAATTTTTTTTAACTTAATAATTAAACAAATAGTATTTAATAATATTATGAACTTTTTAATTTTTTTAAAAATATTTAAAAGTGTTAAAAAAAATAATATAAAATTTTTTATTATTTTTATTTTTTAACATTATTTTTATAACACTTTTAAATATTTTTAAAAAAATTAAAAAAACTAATCGGACAAATGCATCGAGAGCCCAAAACGGACTCCCTACCATTCCCCTTTGGATTTTTTAATTTTTTTTAATTTTTGATAATCTTCACCTTTGGATTTTTGGATACTTGTAGATAAATAACTTGAGATTTCTGTTCAACTTTCAAAATGGGATGCTTGAGTATTCACATTGTATTAGTTAAATGTTAATTAAATTTTATATAAATGATTTGTATTGGATTAGTTAAAAATTTTTAATTTAGATTTTGAACTACAGTAATTTTAAATAAATTTCTAAAACTAAAGAGTTACTATTCACCCATCAAATCCATATTTTATTCACAAATAATCAACAAGATTTTATTAAATGTTTTTAAAAATTTTCTTTAATAAACAAGGCTATATTATGTCTAGAATTTTCAAGAAATATTTTTTTTAAACAAAGCTATATTATGTTGGATAATTAGGTTGATTTAAAAATTAAAATACACAAGCAATCAAATTCTTGGACAAAATCAGGGACAAACTAGCATTTTTTAATGATATGAATAATGTTATTATGCCCTCTAATTTATACCATTATCTTTTCTTTCTTGACGTGGCACCTAATTTATTAAAAAAATTAAAAACACAAACATAAAAAGAGAGAGAAAATCTAAGATTTTAATCTTGACTTTTTATATTTTCAAGCACTATTTTGTGTATATTTGAGATTGCGATAGAAAATATAACATATAACTTATACCTATTAGGTTTATAATTTATAGTTTAAGTTATACTATTAAAAAGTCATTTACTATTTGGTAACTATATAGTTAAAGTACTTTCAAACATGTTACATTTATTTGAAAAGTGTTTTTTGAATTAGAAATGATGATTATTTAATTTTTCAAAGATTATGACCATATTTTTGAAAATTTAAAGTTGTAATTATCTAAAAACTAAATGAGTATTTTAGCCCATTGAATTTTTTTTAAAATTAGAATTACGTTTAGCACTATCTAGAAAAACACAGTTTTTAACTTATTTGAGATTAAAAAGTATTTTAATATGTAATTTTCAAAAAACTTAATTTTTCTATTAAAAAGTTTTTAATACTATTTAAATATTTTTTAAAACTCTTAATATAATCCCAAACAGACCTTTTAATTTAAGAAGATTTTCCCAATCCATGGATTAAGAGGAAAGGCTTATGGTGCATGATGATAAATAGTATTTTTTCCTATTTAAAACAAAAACTTCTAACAAGTCTAAATGAGCACGGAATGCTTAAGGATTTATTTGGATAATGAGTTGATGTTAATTCAATTCATCTAATTATTATAGTTTTATCAAAATTTTAAATAAAATATAATAAATAATTTAATTTTTATAAATTTTAAAATAAAATTTATATTAAAAATTAATATTATAATAATATTTTATATAATTTCATTTCATTTCAAATATTCTCCAAACTATTCAACGGAGTAGGAGGAAAAGAGTGAATGGAATGCAAGGTAATCTTTGCAAAATTTGGACAATTGAT
Organism: Pterocarya stenoptera; assembly: GCA_003123785.1. Taxonomy (NCBI): domain Eukaryota; kingdom Viridiplantae; phylum Streptophyta; class Magnoliopsida; order Fagales; family Juglandaceae; genus Pterocarya; species Pterocarya stenoptera. Next base: position 216,158 of record QEOT01000163.1, read on the forward strand.
CAAATAAGAAAGAAGATTGATTTTTTAGCTAATCTGTCAAAAGGAGACTGCCAACCGATGGATCCCATCACGTACGGACTGTGACAGTGAAAAATAAATGAAAACGCAGTTTTTCAGTTTCGCGGGTCCTTAATATCATTTATGACCATTTGTCGTCTCTTTCAGTTTTTCAGTGTCTTTTTCACTGTGTCTTACTTTTTGATACCGATGCACATGCATGATTATTTCTGTGAAAGGAGACTGCCCACCGATGGACGTTGGATACCCACTACGTACGGTCTGTGACAGTGAAAAATAAATGAAAACGCAGTTTTTCAGTTTCGTGGGTCCTTAATCATTTATGACCATCTGTCATAATGCTCCTTTTTCAGCTTTTGTTTTTGTGTATTTTTCACTGTGTCTTTCTTTTTGACAGCGATGCACATGCATGAGCCAGATAAAGATAATGAGATTCGACTGGCTCTCCCTGTTTTTTCTTCCGGTATAATTATCGACCCATCGTTATGATGTACTTATTGTTATCTTCTCGGCCTCCTCTGTAATTCTAAACTTTCAAATAATTAAATTCTCGTACGAGTTTTTGAGTCGGTGTATTATCAACGAGAAAAGGGATGAGATGAAACAAGTCAATTTATAAAATTATTTTTACTTAATATATAAAAGTACTCTTTAGAATTCATCGCAGAGATTGTGAGCAGGACGTGAGTCTCCTGTCGTGGCCGTGCAGAAGATTAATTTGGACGAATTGACCACGTACCTGGTACTTAATTTGGATAGCCATATAAATTTTTAAATAAACATAAAAATAATTTAAAATTTTCAAGTTTCAAGATAAAATTATATTAAAATTTTTTTAATATTTTAATTTATTTTTAAAATCTCATAAAATATCTTAATTTAAATTATTTTAAGTTTTTATACAAAATATTTTATTATTATTTATAAAATTTTCATATAATCTTTCCAAACTCTATAATGACTTCTGAAGAGGTCATATATGTGCAGATGTAGGTCCTAGGCTCCTAGCTACGAGATTTCATGTTGGTCGTGATCCATGTGCAAAAATGAACGCACTATTCTGGTGGTCTCATGACACTTATTTTTGTCATTTGGCTCACTCATTTTTCTGTCTTACCTTTTTTTTAACTGACTATAATGCTTTTTTTCTTTTTTTTTTTTCCAGATATTTTCGATCCACCCTCTTTACAGAGTATTATTGTCATCTTTGATTTAGGTGCAGTTGAAATTAAAAAAAATTATGATAAAAGTTAAAAATTAAATAAAATTTTATTTAAATTTTATTATTATTATTTTTTATTATTATTTTAAAATTTTAAAAACTTTAATTATTTATTATATTTATATAAAAATTTAAAAAAATTATAATAATAAAATAAGATAAAATGGAATAAAATATTATTATAGTGCCTATCTTCCTATGATCGACTTTCATAGGAAGATCTAGGGATTCGGCTTGATGGCACGAAGGTCGGCAAATCTAGGAACTTGTATCCTACTGGTCGTGTGGGTGAGCCCTATGGCTCTAGCCCGACCAATGAATCGTGGCGAGTCTAAAGACTCAACATGTAGCACGAAGGTTGGGAAGTCAAGAAATTTGTGTCCGACTAGTTGTTGGTGGGGCAGAGCTTGGAAGGCCCTGGCCATAGCCAATGCATCGTGGCGAGTCCAAAGACTAAGCTTGTAGGACGAAGGTCGGCAAGTTAAAGGACTTGTGTCGGAGTGACTATTGATGGGATAGAGCTCATGAGGCCTTGGCTCTAGCTAATGCATCATGGCGAGTCCAGAGACTCAGCTTGGAGCACGAAAGTTGGCAAGTCAAGGGACTTGTGTCAGATTGACTGTCGATGGGGTAGAGCTCGGGAGGCCCTGACCCTAGCCAGTGCATCATGGCGAGTCTAGAGACTTGGCTTTGCTGGCACGAGGGTCGACAAATCTAGGGACTTGTGTTCAACCGTTGTGTCGTGATGAGTTACTCACTGCCATCCTCATGGCCTTCCAACTATTTGGCAATGATGCCAACAGAATAAACGCTTTAATCGCATCATCAAACTTCATACATGCCAGACAAAGCCGCCATGAGATCCGTCGTGGTTCTCTCATCGATAATGTTGTGCTCCACTGATCTGGGCAAAGTTAGTCGAATAACCCCGAGAACCTGTTGATCCAAGAGATTCCACTCAATATTATCCATGCTCTTCGGCTTCATTCCCAACAAGGGAGGTAAAGCCTCTTCCCGCTGCGATAATGCTCGATCTTTGTCCTCTAGAAACCAAAGTTTGTGCCATCAAACTTCTCGATCCCAATCTTCACGTCACGTCTTCTCTAGACATCATTAGGCCCCGAACTCCAACTTTGGAGCTCTGATACCAGTTGTTGTGGTATAAAATATGAGAGTCACCACACTCATACACAACGATATTGAGACAAACAATGAAACAAATACAAAAACACTGGAATCAAGCGTGCACACACACGACACACAGAATTTAACGTGGTTTGGCAACGTGCCTACATCCACAGAGCTACATGCAATTTTATACCAGAAGAGATTACAATCACATAGTGAGTTACAAGAGCATCTCTCTGCTCACATAATCTAAACTCTCTCTCTTGGGCTTTTTCTCTCTCACGAGATGCTCTCACACCTTGTTTCTCTTTATTCACTTTGAAACTGCTAAAATTCATGTACAAGAGATCAAAACATTACATATTTATAGAAAACGGCGCTAAAAATCTTAAAATAGAAAACTTGGATTTTTCGCTCGAGTGACGTTTTGAGCGCGCCTCAAGCCAACAACCAATTCAATATTGGATTGAGCACTACTCGAGCGAACACTAGGGGTTAGTGTTTTGCTCGAGTCTTCTGTTGAGCGAACAATCTGTCTAACTTTCGCTCGATCCCACTGTCGAGTGCACCTCAAGTGAAAATTAGTTTAAACCTTTATTTTTTCATTAGTTTAAACTTTGAAACTATTAGAATAAAAAATAAATTTACAAAATATAAATTATAAAATCGTTAATATGTAAATAATATCTAACGCTTTTTTGTATATATCGCAACTGTCATTATAGTCTTTGAAAATTATATGGTCGGCAAAGACTTTTTGGTTTGATGGGGGGTTGTTAATTGCAACAACAACAAAAAAAAAAAAAAAAAAAAGCAAAACAAAAGACTGGGGGATGGTGTTTTTTTCTCCATTGACTGGTGGATGAGTGATCTGCTCGTTTTCTACCTGATTCATTCTTCACGTTGGCTGCTATATAGCCATTTTACCCTATGCGCTGCTCCAAAAGTTGGACTTGCGAACACTGACCCTTGGCGTTTTAAAATCGATTCCATTATTGAGCGTCATTGTTTAATTTGCAGTCTTGATATTTCAGAGCAGCAAAAGAGAGGTACGTACGTGCTTCTAATTTTGTCCATCTCTATTACTTGCTTTGGTTCTCAAATTTATTGTAGTCATGATCACCAGATTTAATATATCAGTCGAGTCCTTTAAATAAACCGAAATAAAAAAACAACATGCTTTAGTCTACGTTAATATATATATATATATATTTATATATTTATAGGTGTTTGGAAATATCATATGTAAATATCCAAGCAGAAGCTCAACTTTTGTTGAGTAATGCATAACTGATCGATCATGAATTTGGTAATTTATGTTTAAAAGAACTTGAAAATTCATGTCAATAAATATTAAACAAACTTGAATTTTGATCGATTAATTCATATATTTTTCAACTTAATTATGAGCTCTAACCCAACTCACGACAAAAAGAGTGTTGGAATACAAACTTAAATTTATCTCTTCTGAACCTACTGTTAGGACAAGTGATGATATATTGTTTACATGGTATCAAAATGAGTTTTGAGTACTCTTGAATAAAATATTATTTTTAATATTATTTTTATTTTAAAATTTAAAAAAATTAAATTATTTATTGTATTTTCCTTTCTTTGTCATTCCAGACTCTATATAATCTTCATCTTCCACTAATAGTCTGCGTTTAAATCCAGTATTCAGTAGAATAGTAGAGTTATTTATTCGATTGTACGGATTATTTATATATATTTTTATTATCAATATTAGTAATAATATGATGTATATATTTACTAAACTAAATCTATTTATATCATAATAAAAATATATTATTTTATAATAATGAACACATACTAGTATAATATTAAATTTAACTATAGTCTATATAAGTTTTAGACTTTTTATATGAGTAAATATATGATCAAATGTGTAAAAATATATATTATAATTTATTATGCAAAAAATGTATTTATCTTTTATATATATAATAATTTATATCTTAATGTTTATGCTTAAGACTAGAATTTATATCTTATATCAAAAGTTATATTAAAAATTATAATATATATTTTATATAAATAATTTTTTTAAAAATTAGAATGTTTTGTTATAGTGGGGCGGGTTAATTAAAATAAGATTTTCAAACAACACAGGCCGGACGAACAGTAAGCTTAATTAAAATGAAGGAATATTTAAATAGATCATAGGAAGACAATAGAAAATGAGAAATAGGGTGTTTCTCAAAATTTTATAATTATAAAGAAAGAAGATTATTTTACCTAAATTTCCAATGTGAATGCTTTATAATTTGGGGATTGTTTAGGTGATTCCCATTTTGTCCCAAAAAGATGCTAATTTGGAGATTGTTTCGGCGATTCCCACGAATGACTGGCTCTACTATAAATTTGGATCACTGGCCTATTATGTAAACAGGTTGATTCTTTTACTGAATAATTAACCGAGTGAAGAAAAATTATAATTTATAATTAGATATTTAAATGATTGTTTTTAATTATTCTTCAGAATAATTGAACCATACTCTCACCCAAAAAACAAATATCTGCGTGATATTTCTTCCATAATATTTGCATTTTCACACTTGTAATTATGTTAAAATAAAATTTGAACTTTCAGCAGAGAGCTTGACTAGGAGGGGCCTGACGAAGAAAGTGATGCATTTGTGAAAGAGTAACCGAGAGTGGTTGATCATCCTTTCTCTGTTCCTGCCTATTGGCGTATTGATAATTGCCATTTCTCTTTTTTTCTTTTTCTTTTTTCTGGTTGTTGGTGAAAATCTTTCTCGATGCGTTATTGGGTTGTCGTTCTACTTCCGTGATTCATTTTAGTACTGATCCGTCTTTACTGCAATATACCACTCCCAACTCTGTTTCTGGTCTGGTATCTACATTGATATTGTGGAATCAGAACCCCGCCCGCCTACTTTTTTCTCTTTGCTTAATTTGGTTTCCAACTTCATCCTATTGACTCTTTCCTCCAGCCTCCAGTCCATCAATGTCCCAAGGAGAGGTACTCGAATTTATTTCTTTGTTTTCCCCCGTGCTTTATTGCCATCGCAGTTTCAACTTCTGTATCTTTTCTGGTTTTCATCAGTTTGTTTGAGTTTAAAAATTTTATAAAAAACAAATTCCCTAACAAAAAAGAAAAAAAGAGGAAGCTGGTGACGGACCGTGGCAAACAAGAATGGAGATCGTTATTGCAGTTGCAGCGAAAATCGTAGAGTACACTGTTAGACCAGTTGGACAGTGGCTATGTTATTCATGTCACTACAAGAGCAACATGGAGAATCTGAAGGAGCTGGAAAAGACGTTGCGGGATGCTAAGAACAGGGTTCGACACGACGTTGACGCTGCTTCAAGTAACGGCGATGAAATTGAAGATGATGTAAAAACGTGGTTGACAAAGGCGGATGGTATTATACATCAATTGGCCACCAAGAAACTTGGTGGAGGTGAAGAAGAAGCGGAATCGAGGAACTCTAATGCGTCATGCCTGAACTTGAAGCAACGACATCAGATAAGCCGGGAAGCAAAGGAGATGGTGGATAATATTGCTGAACTTCTTAAAAAGGCAAACTTCCCCAGAGTTTCCTATCGGCCTCCTGCTTCGCAAGAAATGGCGACTCCAAGAAACCAGGATTACATGACCTTGGATTCGAGGATATTAATTACGAAGAGAATTATGGAGGTATTGAGAGATGCTAATATCAACAAGATCGGCGTGTGGGGGTCGCCTGGAGTTGGAAAGAGTGCACTGATGAAAGAAATTTTCAGGAAAGCCAAGGAAGAAAGCTTATTCGATGAGGTGGCTATGGCAAATGTGACAGACAACCCAATCCTAAGTCGAATTCAAGGAGAAATTGCAGACATGCTAGGTCTAAAGCTTGATCCTAATATAACTGAAATAGGAAGAGCAGCCTGCCTACGGGCGAGGTTAGAAAAAAACAAGGAGAAGAAGATACTTGTTATCTTGGATGATATATGGAAGCAACTTGATTTGGAGGGAATAGGAATTACTCCTTCCGAAAGATGCAAAGTACTACTCACATCTAGAGATCGACATGTACTATCTTCTAAGATGGGCACCGAATTAGGGAACAGGTTTAAACTCGACACTTTAGGAGGAGAAGAAGCATGGAACTTATTCGAAAAGATGGCGGGTGATACTGTCAAAGATGATCTTGATTTGCGAAACGAAGCAATGAAGGTAGCTGAAGCGTGTGGAGGTCTTCCGATTGCACTTGTAACAGTTTCTAGGGCATTAAAGAATGAGAAGAATTTGGGAATCTGGGAGGATGCCTTGGTGCAACTAAAAAGACCGCCTGCAGAACATGACACAAAACTATGGTTACCTGTCTATTATTGTATAGAGCTGAGCTATAAACATCTTGCTGGTAGAGAGCTCAAATCCCTTTTTTTGCTTTGTGCTCAACAAGGTTACTACATTTCCTTTAAGGACTTGTTGAGATATGGTTTTGGTCTGCTGCGTTTATTCGATCGCATTCGTACATTGAAAGAAGCAAGAAACAGACTAGAAACTTTAGTTAGAGGTCTCCAAGATGCTTGTTTGCTACTACAAAGCCCACGTAGCTCCGAGGAATTTTACATGCATGATGTTGTTCGTCATGTCGCTACAATTATTGCGTCCAATGATGATCATAATATGTTTGTCATGAGAGGCGATGGTGGGCAAAAAGCATGGCCAGATGTGGATGAATTAAAAAGATGCAATGCGCTCTCTATTCATGGTGGAGATCATATCCATAAATATCCCAATAAAATAGAATGTCCTAATTTAAGATACTTTCATGGTGTCCAGTGGGATGATTTTGATGATGAAGATCAATCTTTGGAAATCCCAAACATTTTCTTCCAAGGGATGGAGAAGCTCGAAGTTCTGAGTTTGACAAATATACAACTTTCATCACTTTTGCCACTTACAAACCTACAGACATTGTGTCTAGATGGATGTATGTTGGGAGATATTCATTGGATTGGAGAACTCAAGACCTTAGTAATTCTTAGTCTTGCTCTATCAGACATTTCAAACCTGCCAGGAGAAATAGGGTCGTTGGCTGGTTTGCGGTTATTGGATTTGACCTGTTGTTTCCAACTTAGAGTGATTCCTCCTAAAGTCTTGTCAAGCTTGGTCAACTTAGAAGAATTGTACATGCGAGGCATCCATGTCCAATGGGAGGTTGAAGGACCCAATAATGAAGGAAAAAATGCTAGCCTTGCAGAGCTAAAGAAATTGTCACACTTGACCACCTTAGAGATGAAGATTCCGGATGCCAACAATCTACCGAAAGATTTGTTTTCTGAAAAGCTTGAGAGATACAAGATATGCATTGGAGAAGATATCTGGGATTCGTTTTATTATAAGTTGGAGGCCACCTGCTCAAGATCGTTAAAACTCAAACTGAATATGAGCAGCTTCCAATTGGACTTTGGAATCAAAATGCTACTGAAGAGGATAGAACTTCTTTATTTAGACGAGTCGAACAGTACTAAGAGTGTCTTCTATGAATTAGATAGAGAAGATTTTCAACAACTGAAGCATCTCCATATCCAAAATGGTAATATTAAGCATATCCCTGAGTTGAGGACATCGGCTGCCTTTCCTATCCTGGAGACATTTGTTTTGAAACATATGATCAGCTTGGAAGAAATTTTTCAGGGCAACCTTCCATTGAAATCCTTCGGAAACTTGAAAGTTTTAGAGGTGGAAAACTGTGAGAAATTAAGATTTATCTTCTCATCATCGATAGCCAGAGGCCTTTCACTACTTGAAGAATTGAAGATAACAAGATGCAACAACGTGGGTGCAATATTCGTGAAAGAAGAAGAAGATCACGGAAAAGAAGAGGTGTTCCGTCGACTACAAACCTTGGTGCTAAGGGATCTTCCAAAGCTCGTGAGCTTCTTAAGCCCAAGAGAAACCAATTCGGAGGGCAACCATGATCTTCAGTTGCCGCTTCTACATCATCAGGTACATTACACAAGTCCATGATTTAGCTGGCATTCCCTTTGCCCAAAGTATAATTGCATGCGCCTCTGTTAGGTTGTGGCGGAAGACGCCAGCTTAGTCTTGGGGCATAAAAATAAAATTTGAAAACAAAAATAAGATGGGACTTGCATGTCTAAAATGATTTTGAAATAAAAAGCTGATTACATAATAATGAAATTAATTTACATATTTTCCAAGTGTTGTAGCATGCTAAATGAGTATTTGCTTTCACATCTAGATATGTATCCTTAGGAGTTAAAGATGACAGTTTTAAGCCTATTATTTCTTATGATAAAAAAAAAAATCGAAATTAAATGGACTTATTGCGATATTAAAGACAATACAATCAAAAGTCTTTTTAATATGTAAAGGGTCGTAATAGGTTAATAAAATAAAAAAATAAAACAAAGTGATGAGATGGCTCACTAGAATACGATCAGGAAGATATTTCAAAACTTACATAAGTAATAGATATCATTTTTTTTTTAATAAAACAAACAAGGACTAAAAACAGAGTCAAATGAAAGAAGTACTCTATATATATAATTAAGTATAGCTAGACAGCGTCCTTTAATTCTAGACCAACTAATTATAGAAATTGGCTCAAGTGGTAAAGAGTCTTGAGTGTAAATAACTTTTAGGAATTATGGTGCTGGAAATTTTTCCTTGAGTTATATGAAGTACACATAAAAAATTTTGTCAAGGACATGTGCATTGTCGAAATTAGTCCGGACTTAATTCCCGATAGTTGGTCCAATAAAAAAAATTATAGCTATAATACACTCTTTCCCTTGTTTAATTTTGCCTATTTTCAAATTCAAAGCACTGAAATCTTGAACGTCTTTAACTAATATGAGGGACTTAATCCTGCAGCTTTCCTTCCCTAGTTTGAAAGAACTGTATTTGGAAGGTCTACCCAGAATAAAGCATGTTTGGAGTAATGTTAACGGATGTGAGAGTTTGAAGTCTCTAGAGATAATAGATTGTGGGGTAATGGAGGATATTGTCGCCGAAGAAGATGGGACAGATCCAACAACGAGGCTTTTATTCCCCAGCCTAACTCGTCTAAGACTTTATTGGTTGCCAAAACTCAAATGGTTTTTCCAAGGGGTGCGTACTTTGGAATCGTCATTGTCCAAGGAATTACATGAGCAGGGAGGCACACTTTTCAGAATTGAAGAGGTAACACCGTAACAGTCCAATCAGCCTCTCTCTCTCTCTCTCTCTCTCTCTTAAAATTTACAGAAACAGAACTGCTCATTCACAATTCATTTATTTTGGAGCAATGATACGTATAATCTTGTATTATATAAGTATTATATAGTTATTTTAAAAAAGAATTAGATTTATTATTAAAAATAGTAATATTAGATATAATTATGGATTGGAGAAATGCTGCTTGTTTTTTTTTTAAAGAGTAAAATTTATTATTAAAAAATTAGTATTTTTGTATGTATTTTATATTTATTAATATTTTTAAATGAGTGCGCGGCGTTGACGTATTCTAAGATTATAAATATTATTTTTTATTAAAAAATTAATTTCTTTTAAATAGATATCGTATTTATTGATTTATTTTTTAAATAATTATAATATACTTGCGAAGCCTCTGTATTTTGCCACATGGGATGACGCTACGTCACGAGAATAGGGACTTAAAAGGGTATATGTGTGTATATTTTTTGGTTTTTTTTATTAAAACATTTTTGCGAATAATTTCTTAAAAAAATATTAGATAATAAACGTACATTTTATTTTTTTTTAAAAAAAACACTAATCCGTACACAACTTTATCACTATATTTTATATGTGGAAGTATCATTGTCCATCAGAAATTTTTATGTAAATCTATGTCTATAGATTCTCTCTTGGGGATTTGTTAAGGAAAAAGTTAAAGTGGTCGAGATTTGGGCGTCGATGATGGGTGCAACAATTTTTTTAAATTTAATGATTAAGAATATATTTTTTAATGTTATGATTTTTTTAAAAATATTTAAAGATATAAAAAATGAATGAAAAAAAAACATTTAGCACTACTCATTTGTTAAGGACGCTTTTAATTACATGTATTCTAGGCCGTTACTATATGTGACACTAAAATATTGTTTCATGTGACACTAAAATATTGTTTCAATAGTGAATTGATATTTTTTTTCGAATAGTAAATTGAAATGAGAATAGTTGAGATGAAATTAAAAGTTGATTAAAATATTGTTAAAATATATATTTTTTTAGATTTGAAAATATTATATTGTTTATTGTATTTTGCTTAAAATTTTGAAAAACTTTTATTTTGTATTTTTGCCTCAAATTTCTCGGTTACTATATATGACACTAAGATTTGGTTTTAATAGTGAATTGAGATGAGTAAAGTTGAGGTGAAAATTAAAAGTTGAATAAAATATTATTAGAATATTATTTTTTCATATTATTTTTATTTTTAGATTTGAAAATGTTGAATTATTTATTATATGTTGCTAGAAAATAGACATCCAACGAGAATAGAGACTAAAAAGGATATCGGTGTTATATTCTTATGCTTTTTATTAAAAAAAATCTGTGAACATCTTTTGAAAAAATATTAAATAATAAACATACAAATGCTTTCTTTCCTTTTCTTTTTTTTTAAAAAAGGCACAAATCCGTACACTTTAACGGTAGATTTTGTACGTGGCGGTATCATTTTTCATTTGAAATTTCTATATAAATCTATGTCTATAGATTCTCTCTCTCTTGTGGATTTGTTAAAGAAGAAGCTAAAAGTCACCGAGACTTGGTCTCGATGACGGGTCCAACAATATTTATTTTTAATTTAAAGACTAAAAATGTATTTTTTTAAAATTATATTGTGATTTTTTTAAAATATATGAGGATATCAAAAACTTTAATGAAAGAAACAAAAAAAAACATTTAGCCATATTGGGACCCGTTCTCGAGCTGCAACACCACTCATTTGTTAATGACACTTCTAATTACATTTATTCTTGCCTCAAATTCCTAGGTTACTATATATGACACTAAGATTTGGTTTTAATAGTGAATTCAGATGAGAGGAGTTGAGATGCAAATTAAAAGTTGAATAAAATATTATTAGAATATTATTTTTTAATTTTAAGATTTGAAAATGTTGAATTATTTATTTATGTTGTTTGCAAATTTAAAAAAGTTGCAACGATTAGATTATATGAATTTAGATGGTTTCACTATGGAGACAAGACCTAAACATGAATGCAGTTCCACCAACCAATTTTCTATGCTCTGCTCTGCCTTTAATTGAAACAAGGGGCTTAATCCTGCAGGTTGCCTTCCCTAATTTGACAAATCTGGATCTATGTGGTCTACCCTTAATAAAGCATGTATGGAGTAAAGACTCCCAAAGAATTCTCAGCTTCCAGAATCTACAAGAAATAACTGCTCAGATCTGTCCGGGTCTTGAAAGTTTGTTTCCAGCCTCGGTCGGTAGTTGTCTTGAGCAATTGAAGAAAATTATTATTGATGATTGTGGGGTAATGGAGGAAATTGTCACGAGAGAAGATGGGACAGACCCAACAATGAAGCTTTTATACCCCAGCCTATATTTTCTAACACTTGCTAGGTTGCCAAAACTCAAGTGGTTTTTTCAAGGGGTGTGTACTTTGAAATCGTCGTCCAAGGAATTACATGAGCAAGGAGGCACACTTTTCGGGATTGAAGAGGTAACAGTCAAATCAACCACTCTCTTTGTCTCTTAAAATTTTTAACAACAGAACTACATATATTGGGATGAGCTACACCCAACGAGAATAGAGACTGAGAAGAATATTGATGTTACATTTTTATGCATTTTATTAAAAAAAATTTGCGAATATCTTTTTTGAAAAATATTAAAAAATAAACAAAATGCTTTCTTCTTCTTTTTTTTTTTTTTTTTTAATTTTTTTATAAAAAAAACACAAATCCGTACACTTTATCGATACATTTTGTACGAGGAGGTGTCATTTTCCATTTGAAATTTCTATGTAAATCTATATCAATAGATTCTCTCTCTTGTGGATTTGTTAAGGAAAAAGCAAAAAGTCATCGAGACTTGGTCTCGATAATGCGTCCCACAATTTTTATTTTCAATTTAAAGATTAAAAATGTAATTTTTTAATTATATAGTGGTTTTTTTTAAAAATATTTAAGGATATAAAAAGTTGAATGAAATAAAGAAGAAAAAAAAGACATTAAGCCTTATCGGGACCCGTTCTTGGGCTACAGCACCACTCATTTGTTAATGACACTTCTAATTACATGTATTCTTGCCTCAAATTTCTAGGTTACTATATATGACACTAAGATTTAGTTTTAATAGTGAATTCAGATGAGAAGAGTTGAGATGCAAATTAAAAGTTGAATAAAATATTATTAAAATATTATTTTTTAATTTTAAGATTCGAAAATGTTGAATTATTTATTTATGTTGTTTGCAAATTTAAAAAAGTTGCAACGATTAGATTATATGAATTTAGATGGTTTCACTATGGAGACAAGACCTAAACATGAAGGCAGTTCCACCAACCAATTTTCTATGCTCTGCTCTGCCTTTAATTGAAACAAGGGGCTTAATCTTGCAGGCTGCCTTCCCTAATTTGACAAATCTAGATCTATGTGGTCTACCCTTAATAAAGCATGTATGGAGTAAAGACTCCCAAAGAATTCTCAGCTTCCAGAATCTACAAGAAATAATTGCTAAGAAATGTGCGGGTCTTGAAAGTTTGTTTCCAGCCTCGGTTGGTAGTTGTCTTGAGCAATTGAAGAAAATTATTATTGAAGATTGTGGGGTAATCAAGGAAATTGTCGCGAGAGAAGACGGGATAGACCCAACAATGAAGCTTTTATTCCCCAGCCTATATTTTCTAACACTTGCTAGGTTGCCAAATCTCAAGTGGTTTTTTCAAGGGGTGTGTACTTTGGAATCGTCGTCGTCCAAGGAGTTACATGAGCGTGGAGGCACACTTTTCGGGATTGAAGAGGTAACAGTCCAATCAACCACTATCTCTATCTCTTAAAATTTTCAACAATAGAACTACATATATTGGGATGAGCTACATCCAAGGAGAATAGAGACTGAAAAGGAAATCGGTGTTACAACTTTATGCTTTTTATTAAAAAAAAAATTGTGAATATCTTTTTTGAAAAAATATTAAATATTAAACATACAAATGCTGTCATTTTTTTTAAAAAAAAAAGGCACAAATCTGTACACTTTATCGGTACATTTTGTACGTGGAGGTATCATTTTTCATCTGAAATTTCTATGTAAATCTATGTCTATAGATTCTCTCTGTCTTGTGGATTTGTTAAGGAAAAAGCTAAAAGTCACCGAGACTTGCTCTCAATGATGGGTCCGAAAATATTTATTTTCAATTTAAAGATTAAAAATGTATTTTTTAATGATATTATGATTTCTTTATAAATATTTAAGGATATAAAAAAAATGGAACGAAAGAAAGAAAGAAAAAAGACATTTTGCCTTATTGGAACCCATTCACGAGCTGCGGCACCACTCATTTGTTAATGACACTTCTAATTACATGTATTTTTGCCTCAAATTTCTAGGTTACTATATATGACACTAAGATTTGGTTTTAATAGTGAATTCAGATTAGAAGAGTTGAGATGCAAATTAAAAGTTGAATTTAATATTATTTTTTATTATTTATTTTATTTTAAGATTTGAAAATGTTGTATTATTTATTGTATGTTGTTTGAAAATTAAAAAAAGTTGCAACGATTAGATTATATGAATTGAGATGGTTTCACTATCGAGACAAAACCCAAAGATGCATGCAGCTCCACCAACCAATTTTCTTTGCACTGCTCTGCCTTTAATTGAAACAAGGGACTTAATGCTGCAGGTTGCTTTCCCTAATTTGACAAAACTGAAACTACGTGGTCTACCCAAAATAAAGCATGTATGGAGTAAAGACTCCCAAAGAATTCTCAGCTTCCAGAATCTACAAGAAATAATTGCTAAGAAATGTGCGGGTCTTGAAAGTTTGTTTCCAGCCTCGGTTGGTAGTTGTCTTGAGCAATTGAAGAAAATTATTATTGAAGATTGTGGGGTAATCAAGGAAATTGTCGCGAGAGAAGACGGGACAGACCCAACAACGAAGCTTTTATTCCCCAGCCTATATTTTCTAACACTTGCTAGGTTGCCAAATCTCAAGTGGTTTTTTCAAGGGGTGTGTACTTTGGAATCGTCGTCATCCAAGGAGTTACATGAGCGTGGAGGCACACTTTTTGGGATTGAAGAGGTAACAGTCCAATCAACCACTCTCTCTGTCTCTTAAAATTTTCAACAATAGAACTACATATATTGGGATGAGCTACATCCAACGAGAATAGAGACTGAAAAGGATATCGGTCTTACATTTTTAAGCTTTTTATTAAAAAAAACTTTGTGAATATCTTTTTTGAGAAAATAATTTAAATAATAAACATACAAATGCTTTTACTTTTTTTTTTTGAAAAAGTGGCACAAATCTGTACACTTTATCGGTACATTTTGTACGTGGAGGTATCATTTTCCATCTGAAATTTCTATGTCAATCTATGTCCATAGATTCTCTCTGTCTTGTGGATTTGTTAAGGAAAAAGCTAAAAGTCACCGAGACTTGGTCTCAATGATGGGTCCGACAATATTTATTTTCAATTTAAAGATTAAAAATGTATTTTTTTAATGATATTATGATTTCTTTATAAATATTTAAGGATATAAAAAAAATGGAACGAAAGAAAGAAAGAAAAAAGACTTTTTGCCTTATCGGAACCCATTCACGAGCTGCAGCACCACTCATTTGTTAATGACACTTCTAATTACATGTATTTTTGCCTCAAATTTGTAGGTTACTATATATGACACTAAGATTTGGTTTTAATAGTGAATTCAGATTAGAAGAGTTGAGATGCAAATTAAAAGTTGAATTTAATATTATTTTTTATTATTTATTTTATTTTAAGATTTGAAAATGTTGAATTATTTATTGTATGTTGTTTGAAAATTTAAAAAAGTCGCAACGATTAGATTATATGAATTGAGATGGTTTCATTATGTAGACAAAACCCAAAGATGCATGCAGCTCCACCAACCAATTTTCTTTGCACTGCTCTGCCTTTAATTGAAACAAGGGACTTAATGCTGCAGGTTGCCTTCCCTAATTTGACAAAACTGAAACTATGTGGTCTACCCAAAATAAAGCATGTATGGTGTAAAGATTCCCAAACAATTCTCAGCTTCAAGAATCTACAAAAAATAACTGCTAAGAATTGTGCAAGTCTTGAAAGTTTGTTTCCAGCCTCGGTCGGTAGTTATCTTAAGCAATTGAAGAAAATTATTATTGAAGATTGTGGGGTAATGGAGGAAATTGTCGCGAGAGGAGACGGGACCAACCCAACGACGAACCTTTTATTCCCCAGCCTATATTTTCTAACACTTGCTTGGTTGCCAAAACTCAAGTGGTTTGTTCAAGGGGTGCGTACTTTGGAATTGTCGTTGTCCAAGGAGTTACATGAGCTTGGAGGCACACTTTTCGGGATTGAAGAGGTAACAGTCCAACCAACCACTCTCTCTCTTAAAATTTTCAACAATAGAACTACATATATTGGGATGAGCTACATCCAACGAGAATAGAGATTGAAAAGGATGTCGGTGTTACATTTTTAAGCTTTTTATTAAAAAAAACTTTGTGAATATCTTTTTTGAGAAAATAATTTAAATAATAAACATACAAATGCTTTCGTTTTTTTTTTTTTTAAAAGTGGCACAAATCTGTACACTTTATCGGTACATTTTGTACGTGGAGGTATCATTTTCCATCTGAAATTTCTATGTAAATCTATGTCCATAGATTCTCTCTATCTTGTGCATTTGTTAAGGAAAAAGCTAAAAGTCACCGAGACTTGGTCTCGATGATGGGTCCGACAATATTTAGTTTCAATTTAAAGATTAAAAATATATTTTTTTAATGATATTGTGATTTATTTAAAAATATTTAAGGATATAAAAAAATGGAATGAAAGAAAGAAAAAAAAAAGACATTTAGCTTTATCGGGACCCATTCTCGGGCTGCAGCACCACTCATTTGTTAATGACACTTCTAATTACATGTATTCTTGCCTCAAATTTCGAGGTTACTATATATGACACTAAGATTTGGTTTTAATAGTGAATTCAAATGAGAAGAGTTGAGATGCAAATTAACAATTGAATAAAATATTATTAGAATATTATTTTTAATTTTAAGATTTGAAAATTTTGAATTAGTTATTTATGTTATTTGAAAATTTAAAAAAGTTGCAACGATTAAAAAAAAAAAGCACTAATCCGTACACTTTATCGGTATATTTTGTACGTGGAGGTATCATTTTCCATCTGAAATTTCTATGTAAATCTATGCCTATAGATTCTCTCTTGTGGATTTGTTACGGAAAAAGCTAAAAGTCACCGAGACTTGGTCTCGATAATGTGTCCCACAATTTTAATTTCGATTTAAAGATTAAAAATGTAATTTTTTTAATGATATAGTGATTTTTTAAAAATATTTAAGGATATAAAAAGTTGAATGAAATAAAGAAGAAAAAAAAGACATTTAGCCTTATCGGGGACCCATTCTCGGGCTACTGCACCACTCATTTGTTAATGACACTTCTAATTACATGTATTCTTGCCTCATTTTTTTCTAGGTTAGTTTATATGACACTAAGGTTTGGTTTTAATAGTGAATTGAGATTAGAAGAGTTGAGATGAAATTAAAAGTTGAATAAAATATTATTAGAATATTATTTTTTGTATTATTTTTAATTTTAAGATTTGAAAATTTTGAATTAGTTATTTATGTTATTTGAAAATTTAAAAAAGTTGCAACGATTAGATTATATGAATTGAGATGGTTTCACTATGGAGACAAGACCTAAACATGCATGCAACTCCACCAACCAATTTTCTATGCTCTGCTCTGCTCTGCCTGTAATTGAAACAAAGGGCTTAATCCTGCAGGTTGCCTTCCCTAATTTGACAAATCTGAATCTATGTGGTCTACCCATAATAAAGCATGTATGGAGTAAAGACTCCCAAACAATTCTCAGCTTCAAGAATCTACAAGAAATAACTGCTTAGATCTGTCCGAGTCTTGAAAGTTTGTTTCCAGCCTCGGTCGAAAGTTGTCTTAAGCAATTGAAGAAAATTATTATTGATGATTGTGGGGTAATGGAGAAAATTGTCGCGAGAGGAGACGGGACCAACCCAACGACGAAGCTTTTATTCCCCAGCCTATATTTTCTAACACTTACTAGGTTGCCAAAACTCAAGTGGTTTGTTCAAGGGGTGCGTACTTTGGAATCGTCGTCATCCAAGGAGTTACATGAGCGTGGAGGCACACTTTTCGGGATTGAAGAGGTAACTTTCCAATCAACCACTCTCTTTGTCTCTTAAAATTTTCAACAACAGAACTACATATATTTGGATGAGCTACATCCAACGAGAAAAAAGGATATCAATGTTACATTTTTATGCTTTATATTTAAAAAAAATTTGTGAATATCTTTTTTGAAAGATATTAAAAAATAAACATACAAATGCTTTTTTTTTTTTAAAAAAAAAAGCACTAATCCGTATACTTTATCGGTATATTTTGTACGTGGAGGTATCATTTTCCATCTGAAATTTCTATGTAAATCTATGCCTATAGATTCTCTCTTGTGGATTTGTTACGGAAAAAGCTAAAAGTCACCGAGACTTTGTCTCGATAATGCGTCCCGCAATTTTAATTTCAATTTAAAGATTAAAAATGTAATTTTTTTAATGATATAGTGATTTTTTAAAAATATTTAAGGATATAAAAAGTTGAATGAAATAAAGAAGAAAAAAAAGACATTTAGCCTTATTGGGATCCATTCTCGGGCTACTGCACTACTCATTTGTTAATGACACTTCTAATTACATGTATTCGTGCCTCATTTTTTTCTAGGTTAGTTTATATGAGACTAAGGTTTGGTTTTAATAGTGAATTGAGATTAGAAGAGTTGAGATGAAATTAAAAGTTGAATAAAATATTATTAGAATATTATTTTTTGTATTATTTTTATTTTGAGATTTAAAAATGTTGAATTAGTTATTGTACGTGGTTTGAAAATTTAAAAAAGTTGCAATGATTAGATTATACGAATTGAGATGGTTTCACTATCGAGACAAGACCTAAAGATGCATGCAACTCCACCAACCAATTTTCTCTACTCTGCTCTGCCTTTAATTGAAACAAGGAGCTTAATCCTGCAGGTTGCCTTCCCTAATTTGACAAATCTGAATCTATGTGGTCTACCCATAATAAAGCATGTATGGAGTAAAGACTCCCAAACAATTCTCAGCTTCAAGAATCTACAAGAAATAACTGCTAAGAAATGTGCGAGTCTTGAAAGTTTGTTTCCAGCCTCGGTCGAAAGTTGTCTTAAGCAATTGAAGATAATTATTATTGATGATTGTGGGGTAATGGAGGAAATTGTCGCGAGAGGAGACGGGACCAACCCAACGACGAAGCTTTTATTCCCCAGCCTATATTTTCTAACACTTGCTGGGTTGCCAAAACTCAAGTGGTTTGTTCAAGGGGTGCGTACTTTGGAATCGTCGTCGTCCAAGGAGTTACATGAGTGTGGAGGCACACTTTTTGGGATTGAAGAGGTAACTGTCCAATCAACCACTCTCTTTGTCTCTTAAAATTTTCAACAACAGAACTACATATATTTGGATGAGCTACATCCAACGAGAAAAAAGGATATCAATGTTACATTTTTATGCTTTTTATTTAAAAAAAATTTGCGAATATCTTTTTTGAAAGATATTAAAAAATAAACATACAAATGCTTTTTTTTTTTTTTAAAAAAGCACTAATCCATACACTTTATCGGTATATTTTGTACGTGGAGGTATCATTTTCCATCTGAAATTTCTATGTAAATCTATGCCTATAGATTCTCTCTTGTGGATTTGTTACGGAAAAAGCTAAAAGTCACTGAGACTTGGTCTCGATAATGCGTCCCGCAATTTTAATTTCAATTTAAAGATTAAAAATGTAATTTTTTTAACGATATAGTGATTTTTTAAAAATATTTAAGGATATAAAAAGTTGAATGAAATAAAGAAGAAAGAAAAGACATTTAGCCTTATCGGTACCATTCTCGGGCTACTGCACCACTCATTTGTTAATGACACTTCTAATTACATGTATTCTTGCCTCAAATTTCGAGGTTACTATATATGACACTAAGATTTGGTTTTAATAGTGAATTCAAATGAGAAGAGTTGAGATGCAAATTAACAATTGAATAAAATATTATTAGAATATTATTTTTAATTTTAAGATTTGAAAATTTTGAATTAGTTATTTATGTTATTTGAAAATTTAAAAAAGTTGCAACGATTAGATTATATGAATTGAGATGGTTTCACTATGGAGACAAGACCTAAACATGCATGCAACTCCACCAACCAATTTTCTATGCTCTGCTCTGCTCTGCCTGTAATTGAAACAAAGGGCTTAATCCTGCAGGTTGCCTTCCCTAATTTGACAAATCTGAATCTATGTGGTCTACCCATAATAAAGCATGTATGGAGTAAAGACTCCCAAACAATTCTCAGCTTCAAGAATCTACAAGAAATAACTGCTTAGATCTGTCCGAGTCTTGAAAGTTTGTTTCCAGCCTCGGTCGAAAGTTGTCTTAAGCAATTGAAGAAAATTATTATTGATGATTGTGGGGTAATGGAGAAAATTGTCGCGAGAGGAGACGGGACCAACCCAACGACGAAGCTTTTATTCCCCAGCCTATATTTTCTAACACTTACTAGGTTGCCAAAACTCAAGTGGTTTGTTCAAGGGGTGCGTACTTTGGAATCGTCGTCATCCAAGGAGTTACATGAGCGTGGAGGCACACTTTTCGGGATTGAAGAGGTAACTTTCCAATCAACCACTCTCTTTGTCTCTTAAAATTTTCAACAACAGAACTACATATATTTGGATGAGCTACATCCAACGAGAAAAAAGGATATCAATGTTACATTTTTATGCTTTATATTTAAAAAAAATTTGTGAATATCTTTTTTGAAAGATATTAAAAAATAAACATACAAATGCTTTTTTTTTTTTAAAAAAAAAAGCACTAATCCGTATACTTTATCGGTATATTTTGTACGTGGAGGTATCATTTTCCATCTGAAATTTCTATGTAAATCTATGCCTATAGATTCTCTCTTGTGGATTTGTTACGGAAAAAGCTAAAAGTCACCGAGACTTTGTCTCGATAATGCGTCCCGCAATTTTAATTTCAATTTAAAGATTAAAAATGTAATTTTTTTAATGATATAGTGATTTTTTAAAAATATTTAAGGATATAAAAAGTTGAATGAAATAAAGAAGAAAAAAAAGACATTTAGCCTTATTGGGATCCATTCTCGGGCTACTGCACTACTCATTTGTTAATGACACTTCTAATTACATGTATTCGTGCCTCATTTTTTTCTAGGTTAGTTTATATGAGACTAAGGTTTGGTTTTAATAGTGAATTGAGATTAGAAGAGTTGAGATGAAATTAAAAGTTGAATAAAATATTATTAGAATATTATTTTTTGTATTATTTTTATTTTGAGATTTAAAAATGTTGAATTAGTTATTGTACGTGGTTTGAAAATTTAAAAAAGTTGCAATGATTAGATTATACGAATTGAGATGGTTTCACTATCGAGACAAGACCTAAAGATGCATGCAACTCCACCAACCAATTTTCTCTACTCTGCTCTGCCTTTAATTGAAACAAGGAGCTTAATCCTGCAGGTTGCCTTCCCTAATTTGACAAATCTGAATCTATGTGGTCTACCCATAATAAAGCATGTATGGAGTAAAGACTCCCAAACAATTCTCAGCTTCAAGAATCTACAAGAAATAACTGCTAAGAAATGTGCGAGTCTTGAAAGTTTGTTTCCAGCCTCGGTCGAAAGTTGTCTTAAGCAATTGAAGATAATTATTATTGATGATTGTGGGGTAATGGAGGAAATTGTCGCGAGAGGAGACGGGACCAACCCAACGACGAAGCTTTTATTCCCCAGCCTATATTTTCTAACACTTGCTGGGTTGCCAAAACTCAAGTGGTTTGTTCAAGGGGTGCGTACTTTGGAATCGTCGTCGTCCAAGGAGTTACATGAGTGTGGAGGCACACTTTTTGGGATTGAAGAGGTAACTGTCCAATCAACCACTCTCTTTGTCTCTTAAAATTTTCAACAACAGAACTACATATATTTGGATGAGCTACATCCAACGAGAAAAAAGGATATCAATGTTACATTTTTATGCTTTTTATTTAAAAAAAATTTGCGAATATCTTTTTTGAAAGATATTAAAAAATAAACATACAAATGCTTTTTTTTTATTTTAAAAAAGCACTAATCCATACACTTTATCGGTATATTTTGTACGTGGAGGTATCATTTTCCATCTGAAATTTCTATGTAAATCTATGCCTATAGATTCTCTCTTGTGGATTTGTTACGGAAAAAGCTAAAAGTCACTGAGACTTGGTCTCGATAATGCGTCCCGCAATTTTAATTTCAATTTAAAGATTAAAAATGTAATTTTTTTAACGATATAGTGATTTTTTAAAAATATTTAAGGATATAAAAAGTTGAATGAAATAAAGAAGAAAGAAAAGACATTTAGCCTTATCGGTACCATTCTCGGGCTACTGCACCACTCATTTGTTAATGACACTTCTAATTACATGTATTCTTGCCTCAAATTTCGAGGTTACTATATATGACACTAAGATTTGGTTTTAATAGTGAATTCAAATGAGAAGAGTTGAGATGCAAATTAACAATTGAATAAAATATTATTAGAATATTATTTTTAATTTTAAGATTTGAAAATTTTGAATTAGTTATTTATGTTATTTGAAAATTTAAAAAAGTTGCAACGATTAGATTATATGAATTGAGATGGTTTCACTATGGAGACAAGACCTAAACATGCATGCAACTCCACCAACCAATTTTCTATGCTCTGCTCTGCTCTGCCTGTAATTGAAACAAAGGGCTTAATCCTGCAGGTTGCCTTCCCTAATTTGACAAATCTGAATCTATGTGGTCTACCCATAATAAAGCATGTATGGAGTAAAGACTCCCAAACAATTCTCAGCTTCAAGAATCTACAAGAAATAACTGCTCAGATCTGTCCGAGTCTTGAAAGTTTGTTTCCAGCCTCGGTCGAAAGTTGTCTTAAGCAATTGAAGAAAATTATTATTGATGATTGTGGGGTAATGGAGGAAATTGTCGCGAGAGGAGACGGGACCAACCCAACGACGAAGCTTTTATTCCCCAGCCTATATTTTCTAACACTTACTAGGTTGCCAAAACTCAAGTGGTTTGTTCAAGGGGTGCGTACTTTGGAATCGTCGTCATCCAAGGAGTTACATGAGCGTGGAGGCACACTTTTCGGGATTGAAGAGGTAACTTTCCAATCAACCACTCTCTTTGTCTCTTAAAATTTTCAACAACAGAACTACATATATTTGGATGAGCTACATCCAACGAGAAAAAAGGATATCAATGTTACATTTTTATGCTTTATATTTAAAAAAAATTTGTGAATATCTTTTTTGAAAGATATTAAAAAATAAACATACAAATGCTTTTTTTTTTTTAAAAAAAAAAGCACTAATCCGTATACTTTATCGGTATATTTTGTACGTGGAGGTATCATTTTCCATCTGAAATTTCTATGTAAATCTATGCCTATAGATTCTCTCTTGTGGATTTGTTACGGAAAAAGCTAAAAGTCACCGAGACTTTGTCTCGATAATGCGTCCCGCAATTTTAATTTCAATTTAAAGATTAAAAATGTAATTTTTTTAATGATATAGTGATTTTTTAAAAATATTTAAGGATATAAAAAGTTGAATGAAATAAAGAAGAAAAAAAAGACATTTAGCCTTATTGGGATCCATTCTCGGGCTACTGCACTACTCATTTGTTAATGACACTTCTAATTACATGTATTCGTGCCTCATTTTTTTCTAGGTTAGTTTATATGAGACTAAGGTTTGGTTTTAATAGTGAATTGAGATTAGAAGAGTTGAGATGAAATTAAAAGTTGAATAAAATATTATTAGAATATTATTTTTTGTATTATTTTTATTTTGAGATTTAAAAATGTTGAATTAGTTATTGTACGTGGTTTGAAAATTTAAAAAAGTTGCAATGATTAGATTATACGAATTGAGATGGTTTCACTATCGAGACAAGACCTAAAGATGCATGCAACTCCACCAACCAATTTTCTCTACTCTGCTCTGCCTTTAATTGAAACAAGGAGCTTAATCCTGCAGGTTGCCTTCCCTAATTTGACAAATCTGAATCTATGTGGTCTACCCATAATAAAGCATGTATGGAGTAAAGACTCCCAAACAATTCTCAGCTTCAAGAATCTACAAGAAATAACTGCTAAGAAATGTGCGAGTCTTGAAAGTTTGTTTCCAGCCTCGGTCGAAAGTTGTCTTAAGCAATTGAAGATAATTATTATTGATGATTGTGGGGTAATGGAGGAAATTGTCGCGAGAGGAGACGGGACCAACCCAACGACGAAGCTTTTATTCCCCAGCCTATATTTTCTAACACTTGCTGGGTTGCCAAAACTCAAGTGGTTTGTTCAAGGGGTGCGTACTTTGGAATCGTCGTCGTCCAAGGAGTTACATGAGTGTGGAGGCACACTTTTTGGGATTGAAGAGGTAACTGTCCAATCAACCACTCTCTTTGTCTCTTAAAATTTTCAACAACAGAACTACATATATTTGGATGAGCTACATCCAACGAGAAAAAAGGATATCAATGTTACATTTTTATGCTTTTTATTTAAAAAAAATTTGCGAATATCTTTTTTGAAAGATATTAAAAAATAAACATACAAATGCTTTT
The DNA here is from genome assembly GCA_003123785.1 of Pterocarya stenoptera. Classification (NCBI taxonomy): domain Eukaryota; kingdom Viridiplantae; phylum Streptophyta; class Magnoliopsida; order Fagales; family Juglandaceae; genus Pterocarya; species Pterocarya stenoptera. The sequence continues at coordinate 240,500 of QEOT01000163.1, forward strand.
TTTTTTTTTTAAAAAAGCACTAATCCATACACTTTATCGGTATATTTTGTACGTGGAGGTATCATTTTCCATCTGAAATTTCTATGTAAATCTATGCCTATAGATTCTCTCTTGTGGATTTGTTACGGAAAAAGCTAAAAGTCACTGAGACTTGGTCTCGATAATGCGTCCCGCAATTTTAATTTCAATTTAAAGATTAAAAATGTAATTTTTTTAACGATATAGTGATTTTTTAAAAATATTTAAGGATATAAAAAGTTGAATGAAATAAAGAAGAAAGAAAAGACATTTAGCCTTATCGGGACCATTCTCGGGCTACTGCACCACTCATTTGTTAATGACACTTCTAATTACATGTATTCTTGCCTCATTTTTTTCTAGGTTAGTTTATATGAGACTAAGGTTTGGTTTAAATAGTGAATTGAGATTAGAAGAGTTGAGATGAAATTAAAAGTTGAATAAAATATTATTAGAATATTATTTTTTGTATTATTTTTATTTTGAGATTTAAAAATGTTGAATTAGTTATTGTACGTGGTTTGAAAATTTAAAAAAGTTGCAATGATTAGATTATATGAATTGAGATGGTTTCACTATCGAGACAAGACCTAAAGATGCATGCAGCTCCACCAACCAATTTTCTCTACTCTGCTATGCCTTTAATTGAAACAAGGAGCTTAATGCTGCAGGTTGCCTTCCCTAATTTGAAAAATCTGAATCTATGTGGTCTACCCATAATAAAGCATGTATGGAGTAAAGACTCCCAAACAATTCTCAGCAAGAATCTACAACGAATAACTGCTAGGAAATGTGCGAGTCTTGAAAGTTTGTTTCCAGCCTCGGTCGGTAGTTGTCTTGAGCAATTGAAGGAAATTATTATTGATGATTGTGGGGTAATGGAGGAAATTGTTGGGGCTGAAGGAGGAGAAGCAGTGGGAAGGACGTTGGTGTTCGTGTTCCCTCAAGTATTTTCTTTGTATCTTAGAGATTTACCGAGACTTGAGTGTTTTTACAAGGGAGTGCATGTTTCAAAATGGCCGATGCTGAAACAGATGCGGATTCACAAATGCAAGAAAGTTGAGGTATTTGCTTCCGGATTTGTGAGTAAAGAAACAGTTGAAGAGAGGCAGTCTCAGATGTCAATTAAACAACCGCTTTTCTTGGTGGATGAGGTAAGAAACTATAAATTTTTTAGCTATATTAAGATTTTCACATTTAGGTAGAAGACGTAGAACTGACATCATTTTCATGAAAGTGAATGAAAATAATAATTTTAAATTTATTTTGTTATTTATTTATTTTAAGCCCTCTTTGCCTACCATAAATCCAATTGAAAATCCAAATAGAATTTTTACACCAGAGATTCAAAAGCCGAGAAAGAAGCAAGAAAGAAACAACTTAAAAAAGGAAAAGGCCCAGTTTAGCTTGTTGAGTACTGAAACCAGAAAAAAAAAAGTTTTAGCTCAAAATCAGGAAACAGAGAGTTACGATTATGATAGAATTCAAGTTTCGTCTATTTAATTTAATTATTTTAACTACCAGAAAAGGAGATAGTAAAATATATGACCTGTGTTCATGTATTTTGTGATATCTTAACTGAAACTCACACTTTGTGATGAATTTGACAGATGTCATTCCCGAGCTTGGAGGAATTGAACATTTATGAAATGGAGAAGTTGGGAGTTATATGGTACGGGCAAGTCGCCGCAAGTCCAATTAAACTACATATAAGTGACTGTGGTTCGTTAGAAGCTGTATTTGAACAACATGAGGGGCAAAATGGTAAAGAATCCCATGTCTTAACAGCGACTCAACGTCTAAGAAAGATGTATTTGTTTTCTCTACCAAAACTGAGAAACATATGGAATATCAAGGACTCCCATCAACGCCATATCTACAGCTTTCCAAATCTACTTCACATTGAAGTTAAGGGATGTGAGAGTTTGAAAAGTTTGTTTCCAGCAGCCTCAATTGCTGCAAGTCTCCCGCAATTGCAGTCTCTCATGATAACAGGTTGTGGGGTAATGGAGGAAATTGTTGAAAGAGACGACGGGATAGATCCAACAACGAGGCTTTTATTCCCCAGCCTAATTTGTCTAGGACTTTATGGGTTGCCAAAACTCCAGTGGTTTTTCCAAAGGGTGCCGTCCAGTGAGCAGGGAGGCACTCTTTTCGTGGTTGAAGAGGTAACATGCAGTCCAATCAACCACTCTCTCTCTTAAAATTTTCAGCAATAGAACTGCTCATTCATTAAGCCATGTGGAATTAACTATATATGACATTAGGCATGCAGCTCCACAAACCAAATTTTTCTGCTCTGCTCTGCTTTGTCCTGTCTTTAATTGAAACAAGGGACTTAATCTTGCAGGTTGTCTTTCCTAGTCTGAAACTACTGGATCTGTATGGTCTACCCAAAATAAAGCATATATGGAGTAAAGACTCCCAAACAATTCCCAGCTTTCAAAATCTACAAGTAATAATTGCTGGGAAATGTGTGAGTTTGAAAAGTTTGTTTCCAGCCTCGATCGTTAGATGTCTCGAGCAATTGGAGAAAATTAAGATTTATGACTCTGGGGTGGAGGAAATTGTTGCGGCTGAAGGAGGAGAAGCAATAGAAATGACGATGGTGTTCCCTCAAGTAACTTCTCTTTGTCTTGAAAATTTACGGAGACTCAAGGGAGTGGATGATTCAAAATGCTTGATGCTGAAAGAGATGCGGATTCTCGAATGCGAGAACGTTAAGGTAAGAGACTTAAATTATTTAGCTCTATTAAGATTTTCATATTTAGGTAGAAGACGTAGAGGCTGACTTCATTTTCATGAAAGTGAATGAAAATTACATTCCAGTATTATAAAATTTAGTTAACTAATCTTTCTAAATTATAAATTTAATTACAATAATAATCATTAACAGAAAAATAGTCAAATTTCATTACTCTGAGTATCAGGTTCATAAAAATATATATGTATTTTTTTTAAAGAAGAATATACCAATATGTAAGCATATATATGAATTTTACGATTTGGTCTAACAAAAATAGATAGAGTGATAAATAGTACAACTGTTTGCCTAATAAAATTAAAATCTCTATGGAATAAATTAATTACATGAGACCTTTTTAAAGCACTTGCCAAAATTTAAAATGATCTAGTTTCTTATTTGAGAAATGTTATAGCTACAAAGAGGTCACGCAATAGTAAATTCACAAACTAATGTGTCTTAATGTGGTACGTTAAATTGTAAAGCTATTTTTATTATAAAAGATATCTAACGTATTACATATATATGAAATCACATTAGTTTGTCAGTTTCCTTTTGTATAACTTCTTTGTAGTTTTAACACTTCTCTTCTTATTTTTATAATAATGATCATGACATAATAAAAGCCAAAAGGCCCAAACTGAAAGTCACTTTTACAAATTCATGATGAAATGTAATTATTTTGAACAAACGAATAAAAGTCCTTATTTGAATTGTTTAATTTTCTTTTTATTTAAAAGTAAAACAAAAACTAGATATATAGAACATATTTTTATTTATTAATTTAAAAGAAGCCGAGCTCTCAAGTTAAAATATATCTGTTATAGTGTGGGATGGGGTATGTGTTAACCACTCTTCTGACGAATTTTACAGCTCTCATTCCCGAGCTTGGTGACATCGAAAATTCGGAGAATGTATAAGTTGGAAATTATGAGCTGGAATGTTACTACTCGAAAATTGTGGCGTTCTTGTTACGCAAGGTGTTTGCACGCCAAAGAATCTTATCGGCTTAGAAGAACAGCATTAATGAACAGATTATGGAAAAATGATTGGATGATGACAGATAGATTCACGGAAAGCGAAAGCGAAAGTGAAAGCGAAAGCGAAAGTGAAAGCGAAAGCGACTCGCCATCTGAGGAGTATTAAGGCTCACCATCAATCTGCCCCAGTGAATTCCACCTCACAGTCGGATTCTAACAAACACGACTCCAAGGCCGCAGCTGCTCTAACAAACTCTTCATTAAGGAATATTGCAGATGATTCAAGAAGGCTCGCACAGTGCTGAGGTGTCAATCATGAGTGTGTAATATTGGTTGAGAATTGTCTATAAATATCAAGTGTCATTAGACTACTGTCTTTAAGGAATCTGTAGCCTTTCAAATGTATTCGTGAAATGAATTCAACTATGTGTAGCATTTTTGCAAACACCTTTCTTGCACTCTTATTTCTATTACTTTTCAAGGCAGCAATAAATGATAGATTTATAAGTAAAATATAATAAATAGACTCAAATCATCTAATGACACATCATACGACATGATCGTATGATGAGTAGCATTATTCTATTTGAAAAGTAGGAGGTGCAAAATGGTAAAGAGTCACGTGCCTTAATTGCTTCATGGTCAGGGACGGAAGAAAGAGTCGTAAAAAAAGACGGAGCAACCAGACATTTTGTCTTCCTCGCGCTAACTGAAATGGACCTTGATGAATGGCCAGTTTTCAGGTCTTGGTGCGACGTTTCTTACAAGATTGCCAAATCTGTTAAGCTTGAAGTATCTAATTGTGGCTGGGAGGAAATATTCCCAGCTTACGAACTTCTTGATCGAGAAAAACAAGTTATGGTAGTCCCACGGTTAAGACAACTAGTGCTCAAGCGTCTACCTATGCTTGCTTACACATTTGTGGAAAGAAAATACCTTCCTATGCTCTGGAGCTTATAATTCCTTCGAGTTCCCCATCTTTGGAGAACGTAATTGTCAGATGTTGTCCCGAGATGAAGACGTTCTGTCACTAGAGTCTTGAGTACACCAAAGTTACGTTGGAATTAGCATGATCTTAATACTGTCACACATTGGCTTCGGGAGTCAAATCACTATTACACAGCTCAATGGTTATTCTCATAACTGCAATAATCCATAACTATGAATTTTAATCTTTGAATGTAATAATCCATAACTGCAAGCAACCAATTATATATATAAATATAAATGTAAATATATATATATTTATTCTCCTACGTCTTAACACACTACAATATAGTTTAAATATATTAGTACGCCATATGAACTTTGGTGTTTTTAGCAACACTTAATGCTTATTGTTAAGATACAAATAGATAATTAAATATATATTTTTCCATTAGGTTAAATTTTTGGAACAAGTAAAATTGGTGGTTTAACTCTCATCAATAACACTAATTTTTCTCTCATTATAGGTACTAGAATGGATAAAATATACATGGTCCAAAGCAAGGGACAAGGAAAAAGAGAATGTATCAAGAGGAAGGGAAGGTGGATACGGAAAGAAAAAGAAAAAACGAAAAGGAAGGGAAGATGTCAACATGCAAGGAAAGGCGGCAAATTCTCACCACTCCCTAGGGCACGCAAAAAGAGGGGCACACGAAAAGAGGAGAGATATAAAAGGAAACGGCTAGACGATTTCAAGGGGATTTTTTCAACCACTTCTTCAACCTCGTAAGAGGATCTCTAGTGACAAGATCTCCACCAGAAAATAGAGTTCTATTCTTCATTATACAGAGAGTATGAGATACCATGAGAAACTGTAAATAAGTATATTATAGTGGACTCTCCCCTCTCCAAAAACTTTCGTAGACGTAGGTCTTATGTCGAACCACGTAAATTTGTGTGTTTCTCTCTCTTTTACATTCACAATATTTATTTTTCATTCACAGTCATGGACGTAGGCACAACAGCACCGGACCACGTTGAGGGATCCAGACTACACCGATTAAGGCCCAAATCGTCATAACGGGCCGTAGATGATTCTTTCTCCCCTTACGGACTGTTGTGCGATTTTTGGCATTAACATGTACTATTAAACACAGAGAAAACAATATTTAAAAAAAAAAAAACACGGAAAGCCAATTGATTTGTGGGATGGATTTGATATTTCTTTTTTTTCTTTTTTTTTTATGAAAAGCTTCGTTGATGATACTTTGATATTTGAAGCTTTTATTTTTATGAATGTCTTGTTTTCTGTCAATGGAAAGGTTAAGAATTCTGAAGAAGATGATCGAGATCATCCTTAATATGCAGCAGCTGGAATGTCGCATTTTCAAGGCAGAATTTGTGAATCCAATGGTGATAGTTTCTTTCTTTTGAAGTCAGTTGGGCAGAGGACCCATCATTCCCATTAATATTAGTAAAATAAAACATAGTTTACTTATGATTGTTTGTTTTATTGTGTTTTATTTATTTTCAAATCTCTCTTTGTACGAGAGAATGCCAAAAATATAAAAAATAAAAAGTTTGCCATTGTATTGATTTGATATTACTCCTTATGAAGTACTGTAGTTCGCTTTTGGTTTGTACAGGATATAATATAGTTTGTTGATAAGTCTATTTAGGTCATGTTTGAAAGCGAGATGAATTGTATCTCAATTCTTATAATTTACTTTTCAAATGTTACTTAAAAACAAAACATTTTTCAATTCAAATATATTCAAAATTTTCATCTAATTACTACATAATCATTAAAACTTTTTAGAATTTTCAAACAAAATATAAAAAACAATACAATTTGTTCAAATTTCAAAATAAAAATTATATTAAAAAATTATATTTAACAATTTTATTTAACATTTTCTCTCGTTTTTCAAAATTTAATAAAATATAAATCAAATCATTTCACTACTATTTACAAACTATTTCATTAATATTTACAAAATTTTCAGAATGCAAGTCTTTTGAATTGTGAATTTTGGTCGTCCTGCTGCATGTACGATAAATAAATTTGCTTAGAAGGTTTGTGTAAAGGCAAGTGCTCTTCTTACTTTAAAAGATGTATTTTGGGACCTTTAGAAGTTGAAAATTAAGTGAAAATGACAAATTGTATTTTCCTACGGAATATGGCTACCAATATTTAAGCCTGTTCATCCAGGTTTGACCTGATATCCGAGTATACCCAACCCGAAAATCAAGTTTCAAATTGGAATCAAGTTCCANTTTTTTTTTTTTTTTTTTTTTTTTTTTTTTTTTTTTTTTTTTTTTTTTTTTTTTTTTTTTTTTTTTTTTTTTTTTTTTATCGAAAGCCTATATTATTAATTTTTTTTCAAGAAAAAGATAATGCTGAAAAGCATTTTTTTTTAAATCTAAAAGGCTACATTCTATTACAATTTTTTCAAGAAAAAAATTTTTATAACATTTTTTTATATACTAATTATCTTTTCAACTAAATGTATCTAAAAAAAGAAATTCAATATTTATCATGTAAAATGCATGCAACAGATAGTGGAATTCACTACATATTACATTATTTGGTATTTATACATTACATTCTAAAACACAAAATTACAAGCCATTGTCATGATTTGTCATGATTGATCATCATCAGTTTAAACAGGAAGAGCTTCTGCAATACTTGGTGCCAGATCTCCTTCACTTCTCAATTTGGATCTTTATAGTCAAAGTATCGCTTCACCTGATGAACATCACATGAAACTAAATTTCAGATTTCTCAACTTAACAAGAACTGCTCTTGCTAATAATTAAGCAGGTCATGACAAGGCTGAAGAAAAATGGACTCAAATGAGAAGGTATCAATGCAAAGAGAAAATGATCCACCTACATGATGTCCATACCAATGATATCATCATCATCATGAAAACATCATTAAGAGGTTTCCCCAGATACTGTTTTTCTGTTTCTCATGACTTTTTTTTTTTAATAAGTAAACAATAGTATTTTTTTTTAATAAGTAAACAATAGTATTAATAAAGGATAGGCAAAACCCAAGTACACAAAAGATGATATACAAAGGAGAATGCCTATCTAAGTCGTAATAGTGGAAACAATGTTTCTCATGACTTTTTATGGGCAGGTGTGGATGCTAAACTATTTAAAAAATGTTCTGGCAAAATAAATACTGCTTGTAAAAGACATGGAAATCAGTTAACTAAATATGCTTGTAACCCCATAACATCCCACAAACTCCATCTCAATCCACTCTGAGAAAAGACTCCCAGAGAGAAAAACAAAGCAAAAGGCATAAGGAATATGAAATCTTCTGCCTTCATGTGTTTACCATTAAGCACTCATATTTGCTAGTTCGAGATTTGAATGGACTTTACATGCCCACTTGCCAATGCAATCTAGATAACTATACAACATAAAAACAAAATGATCAGATTACAAAAGCAGCCATATCAATTGCCATCACATTTCACAATGCCAATAGAATACCATTCCGTATTTAGGTGTATTCTCTTGTATTTGGGTGTATTTAGTATACAGGAAGTATTTAGTACTTTATCTTTTTGGGTAAACAATCTAGTGTAAGACATGAATATTTGTAATGTTTTCACCTGATTGCTTTAGCTTGTATTTAGGTGTATTCTCTTGTATACTTCCTGTGTACTTGGCTATGCCTATTTACTTGGAATAAAATATCTTTTACCTATATAAAAAAAAAAGAATACCATTCCGTACCCCCAACTAAGGAAACACTTAGAATTTTCACTCTTAATGGGTAGAGATAACATACCAGCTGTTTATATTCACCTATCACTAGACAATAGCAGCAGTAATAACAACCATCAATAAAGTCTTAAAAATCGAAGCTTGAAAGCTCAATAACTGTACCAACTAAATAAATACAAATTCATGCCTCTCGATCTCTTTGTGTGTGTGAATGCAAATTCCAGAACCCGCAGTTATTGAAAGAATCTTTCACATTGTTGTCTTTGGGTTTATTTTCCAACAAAAGCCCTGAAAATCCGGGAAACTGTTCTCTAAAATCACAGTAATGAAAAGCAAAACAAAACAAAAACAAGCCCATGAAGGAGAAAGTCAGAACCAGAGATAGGTTTAGTAGCCTAGCTCCATTACAGTCTCTAGTTTTTCAATATTTTAAAGCCAAAATTACAGGTTAAAAAGAAAAAACAAAGACCCAGATCCATAAACAGCTCTACAACAAGAAACTATACGAAGATCCATTCATTATTCCACAGATATGAATGCGAGAGTTTAGAAAAACCCAGAAACTGACGGAAAAAGCACTCACTTTGAACAAAACAGAAACGAATTCACCAAAACAAGATGAACCATCAACCAACAAAATTTTCACACCATTACAGAGCGAACAAACATACTCATAAAAACATTACAGATTTAACCCATAAAAATACTCCTCAATCCTTCAAACATTCTCATCAAAACAAACTCAAAATCAACAAAGAGAGAACAAAACAAACAGAGAGAACAAAACATACCCAAGGATGAAGACGACGGCACGAGGATGAAGACGACGCTTTGATTGGCAGAGGACGCTAGGGTTTCAGTATGTGTGAGAGAGAGAGAGAGAGGGTTTCGGCGTGAGATGCGAGAAGAGAGAACAATCTGGACTATGAGAGACTGAAGGGCTTATGAAGAACTCGTAGGGCTCCGGCAGAGGGTTTGGGTGCCTGGGTGGTTTTTGTTTTTTTGAAAAAACCTGGGTACCGGGTTTTAAATTCGGTAACCGGTCCGGATTTATCCGGATTTCATTATATGGTTTTGATCCAGATTTGTTTCGGGCCGAAATTGGTAACCGAAATCCAATTAACTGAGTTTCGGATTAGAAAAAAATCCGGTCCGAATAAACAGAGATGTTTGGTTCACTGGTTATTCTAATAAGATCTAGCATGAAAAAATGCATGACCCTTGAATGATAGATTGAGATACACTGGGGATTGCTTTGTGCATCCCTTACGTGCATGCAGATGAGAACATTGAGAAGTTAAAATAATAATAAAAAAGGATTACCCTCAGTGGAAGTATTCCACATCACAGGATGGCTGCAGTATTATACAACGAATGTTATTCACAAAATTTGCAGTAGCTATTTATATGCCCAGGGGCATTTCACTTCATTTCTTTATTTAGAAGTGAAATAAAGAAATTTATATGCCCAGGGCCGGGCATTTCACTTCATTTATGTGTATTCTAGCATGTTATTTTAGATCACAAATACAGACCCAACGCAAAGGTTTGTCATTTATTTAGAAGAGTACTCAGGAAGTCCTTCACAAGCCTACTTGCAGGAGATAATGCTACACACTAGATGAACGGTTTTGGGAGCAGTAGTTCATCCTTGCAGACCAATAATACCTGCACAAAATTCCGAGGTAATATTAAACATCATGCGAGCAGAAGGTAAAAAGACAAGACAAAAGAACATAGAAAAAACCGCAACGCAGATTTTTTCATAGATCAAATAGACAAATTAAAAATGGGCTGTAAATTATGTTCAAATTATGCATCGATTATACTTAAGGGTGATTTGGAGAATTTACATACCACAAGCTACTCGGCCACCAGCATTTCCGGTGCTTTTGCTAAGCTCATGTCCCCCTACATATCAAATAATTATATTAAGTTAGAAGTGGCAATAATTTTTTTTTATAAGTAAAAGTAAACTTTATTAATAGGAAAAGGCTTAGCTCAAGTAGACAAGAAGTATACACACAATAAGCCTAAGTACCAATAAACAACAATGAGAGATGCAAGCAAATCATGAAAACTGCCCTCATTACAACTAAATACTCTGACGCCCAAGAGAATAACGTATTATAAAAAAAAATCTCTTCAGCTCATCCAAGAAATGGCTCCTAGTCTTCAAAGCACCTCTTATTTCTCTCCATCCAGAAACACCACATAATACAAAGAGGAATAATCATCCTTCACACAGCAGCGACGCGAATATTTCCCCTAATACCTGTCCGGCACAATTTCGACAACTCTGCCAGGCATAACCTACACCACACCAGTCCTGATAGTAATCTCATTCCACAAGAACCTAGCCACATCACAAGTAACAATAGATGATCCACGGATTCCCCATTTTTCTTACACAAGAAACATCAATCCATAATGATGAGACCACGTTTCCTTATATTGTTAGTGGTGAGGATTCTCCCAAGAGAAGCAGTCCATATAAAGAAAGCAAGCTTAGGAGGGACCTTAAAACTTCCAAATAGCCGTCCAAGGAAAACACTGATCATTAGAGAACCCCGCAAGAGCCTTACAATAGGAACGCACCAAGAACCTAGAATTTCCATCAAGAGTCCAAATCACCCTATCCTCCATCACATTACCAAACAAAAGAACATAGCATACAAGAAGTCCAAAAAATCAGCAAACATTCCAAGTTCCCAGTCATGAGCGGCTTTACAAAAACTGACATTCCAATGGAAAGAACCATTAGAACTGTAAAGCCCCAATGGAAGGCCTAAACCACATGGCCTATTCTCCAAAATGACTAGTCAATGATACAATTGGAGCCACATTGAAACTTTATAAAGAGCAAGAACTTCTCATTCTCAAGCAATGTGGGATCCCATACACCACCTACCTTTATCCTTATCATATGGGGTATCACAAGAACACACCAACAAGCCAGCCACCAAAGCTTCTTTTGTCACTAGACATTTGGTAAAGAGTAGGAAAAACATACTTAAGAGCCCTAAACCACACCAAACATCATACCAAAAGTAGACACCATAACCTCTTCCAACCTCAAATCTGAAAAAGTTGGAGAACCTCTCCCATCCAGAGCGAATATTTTTCCACAACCCCACACCATATGCCCTCCTCACTTCATTAGAACACCAACCCTCCTAAGACTCCCTATATTTTGAATCTATAACGACTCTCCACAAACTCTCTCCTTCCTAGAGATATCTCCACAACCATTTCTCCAAAAGTGTTTTATTGAAGATCCTCAAGTTATGCACCCCCAAACCACCACAAGATACCGAAAAACAAATTTTATCCCAGCCAACAAGGTGAAACTTAAGCTTACTTCCCAATACCTCCGAAAAGAAAATTACGAAACATCATCTCAATTTGAGAGGCCACACTAGCAGGTAATAGAAATAAGGAAACAAAGTATGAAGGAAGGTTAGATAACATACTTTTGAGAAGAGTTAATCTACCACCCTTAGACAAATAAATCATTTTCTAACCTGCCAACCTTCTATCATTTTTTTCTAGCACACCCTCCCAAATAGATTTCACCTTGAAAGTAGCCCCCAACAGAAGACCAAGATATTTTTAGGACAGCGAAGAGACCTTACAACCCAGAATGTTCGACAAACCTTGAACATTATTCACTATATCCAAAAGAACCATTTCGGACTTCGAAAGATTCACCTTCAAGAACTAGTCACTGCGATTGAGGCAAGCCATACGCTTGAAATCAAATCAAGTTTCAAGAAAAAGCAGGGAGTTGCAGTGTCTTTCTTGAGCAATCAACTACGACGCTAAGAATGGTAGCTCAATTAGAGGGAAGTCTAAAGGGAGGGCATTGTGAAGTTTTAGTTCTACGAGAAATAAGGGATTGGGGTTGAGTTTTCGGGTTGAGTTTTAGTTCTACGGGAAACAAGGGGTTGGGGTCGGGCTTGGTGTATTTTGGGTTTTTTTTCACGAGTTTTTTGGGTCATTAGGGGCTTCTAATATGGGCAAAGTTTTTTTTTGTATACATTCAGTGTACTTGGTTACTTCTTTTGCTATATATAATATTTTTACTTATAAAACAAAAAAGATTCACCTTCAAGCCAAAGACAGCTTCAAAACAAATCAGAAGAGCCCTCAACTATAGAATATGACCACTATCCAGCTCACACAAAAGTATCATCAACAAAGAGAAGATGAGAAATATTAACACCTCCCACTGAGAAACCAGAAAGAAAACCTCCATCAAAAACTGCTTCCAACATACGACTAAGTGCATCCATAATAATGACAAACGGACAAGGAGAAAGAGGGTCCCCTTGCCTTAATCCCTAGAGCTGTTAAAGAACCTCTCCAGCACACTATTCACCAAAACCGAAAAAATGGGCTGTAGTAATGTAATGCCTATTCCATGAAATCCATCTTTCCCCAAAACCACACCACCCAAGTAACATAAGAAATCCTAGTTAACATGACCATATGCATTCTTCATATCTAATTTCATCCCAGGATACCCACTTTGATTCTACTGTCCAGATATTCATTAGCATTAAGAACCAAATCCAAATGCATTGGCAATAAATGCATGAAAAAAATGGAATAAGTACATAAAAAACAGTGATTATCACAAGAAAATGGGAGACAGTAAAATATACAGCCTTAATCTACAAGTACCTCTACAAGAAGAAACCAATCTAAGGACATGTTTGGACACTTGGAGTATATCAGAATTTTATGAATAGTAGTGAAATGGTTTAAGTGAAGATGTTTTATTGGGTTTTGGGAAATGAGAGAGAAGAAGTTGAATAAAAATATTATTAAATTAAAAATTTGTTTTAATATTATTTTTGTTTTGATAAAAAAATTGTATGAAAACAGGGAGCATTTCTTGGATGAGCTAAAGAGATTCTTTTATAATGCTTTATTTTCTCGGGCTTCGGTCATTAGTTGTAATGAGACATTTTTCACGATTTGATTGTATCCCTCACTCGTGCTTAGTGGAACTTAGGCATTTTCTGTGTATACTTCCTATGTACTTGGGATATGCCTATTCCTATCAACAAAAGTTCTACTTTTACTTTAAAAAAAAAATTGTTTTGAAGTTTGTAAAAGTTGTATTGATTTTTGTATTTTGTTTTGAAATTTGTAAAAATTATATTGATTTTTGTATTTGAATAATGATTAGGTAATGATTAGATGAAAAAGTTGAAAATTTGAAATTGAAAAGTTTGTGTTTGAATGATGCTTGGGAATGAAATTATGAAAATTTTTGAGAATTATGAGAAGTTTTGACAATTTTGAGAATTCACAGTGTTCAAAGATGCCCTAATGCACCTTTCTAGAATAACTTCAACAGCACTTGGGGAAATGGGAACAATTCAATAACAGAAGTCCATATTAGAAACCAATTCAAAGGCTTCAGACTTGAGAGTAACATCATTATTTTAACCTCTGACAAACTTGAAAGGGGATATCAAAATCTCAGTTTTCTAATATTTACCCTAAATATCTAGAGCTTTTAGCTTAAAGTGGTGACCTTTATCCCTACAAAAACAAAAACAAAATAAAAGCCCTTACTCTTCTTGTTTACCGAGTAAAACAATTTATCAACACAGATGCTCCAATTGTGACTTAGAGTGGGTTACATATAGCTGGCTTTAATCATGAATATACAGAAAATAAAAACTAAAACAGAACGATTTCAAGCAGTGTGTTTCAAGAGTTTACTCTTGCCAAGATCATCCTGATCTCCATGGACAACAACAGCTCTTCCAATAATGGAATTTGGTCCAGAAAGTGGAATCTGAAAAATTGTAAAATACATCAGTGAAAAGTAACTAAATATATGTGCACAAGTAAAACTTAAACAGAGGATGAAACACACCTGCTTGTCAATTATTGTGAACTTGGCTGTCCCTGTCTGACAGGAGACATACCATCCATTAGTGCACCACTGTGTGTCAGAACAAAATACATACCCATCTTAAGCCTTCTTATCAGGTAACTAATAGCAGAAACAATTTGCTCTGCATATTATCTTTTGGTAGAAGACTGTAGGCACCATTAGACGCCAACTGCTGGGAAATCAAAGCAGCTTGCCTGGAAGGTGACCTGTATTAACAATTGATGTTTGAGAAGGGTCTCTTAAAAAGGCTAAATCCTATGCCATTTCCCTCTTCTCTCCCTTCTCTTTACCCATCCAAAAAAAATTAAAAATAGCAATAATTAGAAAGAAAAAAGACTAAAAAAAAGAACGTGAGAAGTTCGGTAAGCAGATTGTTGACAGAGATCAAAGAAAGAGATCTCACAATGACCAGCCAGTTAACTTCTATGAGCCACTTGATTTGGCTACAGCCGCTTTGGCAAGTCAAGATCAAGGGTACTAATAGAAGTCTTCACCTTTCCCTTGGTACATGTAGCCGGTAGCCTCCCCCCAACAAATATAAAAATCATAGATAAATGAAAAATACTTGGTTGCAAGGGAGTTAAGGTAAGAGTAAAATAAACAGGAGGGCAGCTATAGTAGATGACTCAGGGAAGAGAAATGGGAGATAGAACTAAGAACTTAAACACTAGCTGCTGCTGGCTTTTCATATAAAGTTGGGCGGGCAAGAAAGATCTCAGCAGCTCATCCTGAAAGTTGGGTTACTCCCCTGCATATTATAGAATATGATAAGAGTCCAACAATTGGGAAGCTGTCAACGAATGACCAAGGGGAAAGAGGTAAACACAGCACATACCATCATCACCAACAGTGACATTTCCAAGATCACCAGCATGCCGATTCTCATCCTCAGGAGCACCTTGCTCCTTGCCAGCAGGATTGAAATGTGGTCCTGTAAGCAGGTAGATTAAAAATAAAATTAAAGACAAAAGGGATTAATGTGGAGCAAAGTGGGGTTTACTTTGCTCTTGGACTGGATGCTTTAGATACGAAGAAACAAGCATCATCTCTTTGGACTATACCAGTTGACATGCAACCATTTGTTGTGTCCCCAAGTGCATGAACATGGAAGCCATGGAGACCAGGCTTAAGGCCAGAAATATTTCCAGTTACTGTTGTAGCGCCTGCAAATTTGCAACAAAAATGTCTGTCAAAATGTGAAAAATAGACATCTACACTCGCTGGATGATCAGACAGGATTTCCAAGTTACCATCAGCTTCTTGGGTGAAGCAGATAGTCCCACTGACACCCTCATTGCTGCCAAGAACAGCCACAGCTTTCACCATCGTTTAATGTGTTCTAAATGAAACAGCTTATTAGCACTATATTACATAAGACGACCTCAAAATGGAAAAAGGAGGACAGACAAAGGTGGAAAGCAATACAACCAACAAAAAAATCTACTAGAACATAATTAAAAATGTTGGGTCAATCGAAGTATGCTCTCAGCTATGGTAATTGGATTCATAAATCCCTCCCTTCCAATGATGTTCGGATAGCCAAAAAGGAGGTGCTTTTTCAAAAATAATGCAAGATAATCCAACTCTTGACTGCTCATTTCTTTTTGCCGGAAAACCTTTTCCTTGAAAAGAAAGTCGAAATTTGCATTGTTTTGAAGCTAGCGAACACCCCCCCCACATATCACTTGCTTTCACTGAAGCTAAACCCCTAAAAATTCAAAGGAGAATATATATTCAAATAATGGCTAGAAAACTGGATTCCCAGGCACAAATTTAAATTTAGATTATATATACAAAAGGCCCAATCGAGTAGGAATATTCATTTTTTTTTCCTACTCAGAAACAGCGGTAAATGCAAGATATTACAAGTCCACACTCCAAAGTCCAAACTACAGGATAACAGAACTTGCATGGGCACAGAGTATGAAGCTGATGCGGCTAAAACTGAAGTTGGAAAAAGACTACCCAACGTACCCATTATCATTTCTCTCTTAATTTCCCCAACCTTCTCAGCATCCAACCAAAGAGTACCACAAATACCATACAAAATCAGATGGGAAACAAAGATCATCATTATGTAACGGGTAATGCTATAGCCACCGTTTGCATTTACCGTTTTTGCTTACCGCTTGACGTGGGCATACCACAGTGGCATGCATTTTTTTCCTCTCACTTACCGTTTCGACTTCCCCCTTCAGAGTCATTTTATTTTATTTTTCCTTCCCCCGCCATTTCGTCTTCATTTTCCCTTTTTTTTCCTTCCCATTTCGATTTCGTCTTCTCCCTCCAACCCAAAGCCAGTCATCGAGGGAAAGAAAACCCCAACATCTGACGTCGTTGCCCAGACACAGCCTCTCCCTCTCCACCGTAAAGCAACCCATACCTCCAAACCAGCACACGCCCATGCCCCACGTTCAACCGTGCTTGCAACAAGCCGAATACCTCTGTTTTAGCCCCACAAAAACAGAGCACAACTCCTTCCCCTATGCACAAAGAAATCGGCACGAAATTTGGGAATATTAATTATTATCTCAAGAGTAAACCAAATGCAAAAAGAACAAGCCCAGTAGTCCCGACGCAACCAAACAAATCTTCAGCTCAAAAAAAAAAAAAACAAAAAAACAAAAAAAGGAAGAATAAAATAACAACTCGGGAGGCATGGCGTTCAAATGACACCAAGATATTTTGTTGGTACATAATCCAAACCACACGATCCAGTTCCTAGGTGCCATCGAATTCCCATTTGAGGAATTGATACTGCAGTTGAAGAAGTCTATGTTACTCTTGACTAATCAGCAGAGGCAAGTGAAATTCAGTTGAACCAGAAAAGGTCAGACGTTGAACCAGTACACACTCGGCCAATGTTTGGAACTGGTTTGAGATTTGCAAGAGTTTTTGTTGACTAGATGTTAAATAGCTATCTCAGTTGACTACTAAAAGAGAAATCAAGGGTCAAGCTCCCTTTGGAATTTGAGGAGGTAGCAAGGCATGGGTTTCGGTTTAATCGAATCTTGCTAATATTTTTGAACTTCCACTTCAATGCATAAAACATTGAAGTTCCATAAAGTTGAAAACTTGAAGCATATTATCAAACTATTTAATGGAGATTTTATTTACTTGGTTGAGTTTCAATAAAAAAAAAAAGAAAAAAAGAAAAAAAAAAAGAAAGAACAAGCCCAGTAACGAAATTTGAAATGGGTTCTTCTGGCTTAGACGATGCTAGAAGACGAAGGAGGTTATAATTTTTTCGAAGACGAAATTTGAAATGGGTTCCTGTGACTTAGACGAAGTTGAAGACGAAGGAGGTTGGGTCCCTCTGGCTTAGACGAAGCTTGAAGACGAAGGGGTTTACTTTTTTAATTTTTAAAGGCTTATAACGTGGCGTGCCACGTATATAGCGGTAAGAGAGAGGGGGACAACTGATTCGTGGGCGTAGCGTTTTCCTAGCGCAAGACCCGATGCAAACTGTGAAGAATAAGTACATACTTAAGTACCTACTCCTTATGTGTAAATATTTAGAGAAATATCGCTTTGTCCTCCCAAATTGACCAAAGGATAAATTTTTTTTTTATTTAGAAATTAAAGAAGTATTTTTAAATGTATTAAATTTTTTTAAAAGAAAATTTTTTAAATATATTAAAAATATATATAAAAATAATAATATTAAGAGATAAGCTTAGTGGTAAGGGTGGGGCAACAGAATAATTTCACCCTATTACTTTTTCATTACTATTAAAAAATATTTTCAACAGAATAAAAGAAACTTTAGTATCCAAAGTTAGCCGCTACTATTATACAAAGTAAACAGTTATATTTTACGTGTCCATCCACCGCCTCACTCTGTTTACTAAATCGTGCAATTGAGGTTAGGTTTGACATAAAATTTTTATCTAATTTAATAATTATAATTTTTTAAATTTTTATATAAAATTTAATAAATAATTTAATTCTTTTTTAATTTTAAAATAATATTTTTAATATTAAAAAAAATATTTTATTTAATTTTTACATTTATCTCAATTACTATCCAAATTTACCTGATTTAAGTCTAGATCATCCCTTCTCTCTCCCCCCCCCCCCTCTT
>QEOT01000163.1:259006-323642 GCA_003123785.1 Pterocarya stenoptera
CCCCCCCCCCCCCCTCTTCTCTACCTGATTTTAGGTTTGATTCAACTGTTCTTTCCCAGCTCTCTCTCCCCTTCCTCTTTGCTGAGATCTCAAGGGGTGTTCTGGGGTGAGCGTCAAAGTCTCTCTTTTCCTGTATTTTTTCCTCACTCTTGATTTTTTATCTCGTGGGTTGATATTGTTGTTTCATGGTCTGGATTTTGTTTCTTTTCATCAGGTTGCTCCTTTTCTTGGTAGTACTCCATTTTTGGGGGCGATTCGACTGTTGAGGAAGTTAAATATTTGCCCAGCGGTCAACTTGGGAGGGTAAAGTAGAGGTTCTCAAAGTAATAATAGTAATTAAACTTATATTAACCTTAAAAAGTTAAAATCTCAATAGAATCTATAAAATATTATTATTTAAAATTTAACTCATCTCAATATTTAAACGTAGTCTAAATTTCAAAGAAGCTAGTTGGAATATTTATGAAGAAAAGAACTCTTTTTTACGTTATTATTCAGTTTTTGGTTATTGAATCTGAATTATTGTAACGTACGTGAAGAAAGGAACCTGTTTGCATGTATGTGAAGAAAGCGAATCTCTGCTTGCCTAACTCAGACAAAAAGAGAAACAAAAAGAGAAGAATCTGTGCTTGAGATTGATTTCCAAGGAAGGTAATTAATTAGAATGAATGCAACAAAGAATCACCCTTTTTCTTTCCACTCATTTTCTTGGACTCTTATACTTGCTTGCTCTCTGTCATCTTGATATTCCATCATAACTACGCATACTCAAAATCGCTCAGTCGTGATATGTTAGTGATCTGCTTCAACCTACTGCCAAACTTCCGTTCCGTCCTACAATTACTTTGTTTTAAACAGGATATAGAGGTAAGTTTGAGAAACTTTTCCTTCCTTCTAGTATTTCTTTGATATATTCCGGCCCTATTAGCTGCTGAACAAACAACCATTCACGCCTTCTTGGCACGTTGGTTTCTCAGTCCTTTTATTTTGTTTTCCTCTTGCTGCTTAGTCATTTGTTCTTGACTTGTAGATTGTAGTTCTACATCTTATACGATATTTTTATTCACAAAAACAAAAACAAAAAAATAGCGGGTGAGAATCCGTAAGAAGAAAGAAAAAATGAATATTGTTACATCTATTATAGGAAAAATTGGAGAAATCTTCGTGGTTCTAATAAAAAAAAAAAATCTTGGTTATCTAATTTATTACGAAAGGAACATCGAATATCTCAAAGATCATTTACAAAAACTACATGATAGGAGAGTTGGTGTGAGGGGGGGTTATTCCTAGGGTTGGGCCGAGCCAAGCGGGCCCAACCCGCAGGGCCTCGATAGGCCTAAGGGCAACCCGACAGGAAGAAAGTGGCCTAAGAGGATAGGATGGGCCAGGCCAGGAAGAGCAAGGCCGGCCCAGGAAACCCAAAAGGGGGGCAGTTAAACAGCACGTGAGAGTCAGGATGACAGACACCATTACTGGTCGACCATCTCTGCATGCAAAGTCAAGGACAACCCCCCCAAAGTCCCAATGGCTGGACAGACCGAGTGCTTCTGACTGAGGCCACGTCGCATTTAATGGAGGGCGAAGGTAGGCACACCCCCAATGTAAGGCCACAACACATTTAATGAAGGACGGGGGCAGGCACACCACAACGTACCTTTTGGACTGTCAGTGGTCGCCATGATCGAGCCTAGATGGCCTATCACACAGTAGGAAGATGGCAGGGGACGCAACCTAGGTATGGAGCGACACCTCCACGATCAACTTGCCAAGGACCCCCACCATAACTCAATCATCAAGCATTGCCTCTACGTAGACCCCGCAACCAAGAAAGTCAAATAGAAGTGTTGGAGCTTCACCACGGAAAAGTACACAGCTATAGCCGAGGAAGTGGACAGGATGGTGTTCGTCGCAGTGAGAAGCTTCACTTTGAAGTCATGGGCCTAGGCCTCACTTCGCTGCACAAGTACTTTCTGAAGCCTGCTCCTTGAGTAGTTGGTCCCTCACCTCCTGCAACTCTAGGAGCCCCTTCCAGGCCAACTGCAATTCCTCCTTCCAGCTTCTTCAAGTCTTGCTAAGCATTGGCACGCTCGTCCTAGAGAAGCTTGCACTCCGAAACTATCTGAGAGAGCTCCTCCTTAGTCTTGGCCAGCTCGCCGTTCACCGCGATCTTCTTTTCTTTGAGCTTTTTGCCATTCTCCTGCAAAAGCCTGTTGCACTCCCTCAGAGTGTCTAGGTCCTCTATCAAGCCGTTGCGTTCAAGGGTCAACTCATCCACCTCTTGGCTTGCCTTGCGAACCTCCATGTGGGCAAGGAGGGCCAAAGAACAGAGCACCCTGTTCTCCTCCTTGAGCTCCTAGCGTTCTTTGACAATCACGTCGGCCAGCTGGTTTGCAGCCCGTGTCATAAGCGATGTTAGAAGGAAGAAAGTTTCAGAGAATCAAACGAAATGCGAATAAAGTGTACCTAAGCAAAGAGAGGCCTTAGCTTTTGAGCCTCTGGCTCGATCGCCTCAGCTCAAGCCCTCTCAAAGCTTGGACTTGTTGCTTGGGCTCCCCCCATAGGAGGATGGACTAGCGCTCCCCAATTGCCATGAAGGCCCAATAACATCCGAGATAGATTCCAAGGAGAGGCCTGCGCCCGAGGCCTCTGGGGCTTCGATGACTCGGGTGCTGACTCCTCCAACACAAGTTCCTCGAATGCGGTGGGCCCTAGGGAGGGTTCTCCAGTTGTAACAGGCCCTTCACCGATCGCAGGTTGAACCTCCCCTTCGATAGAGCCCGACTCACCCTTGGGAAGAGGCTGTTGCAATGCCTCATTTGAAGCATGGAAGGAGTCCACATTCAGCTCTGAGGAATGGCCTAAAGAAGGGGATAGGATTGACATGCGGTCATCGCTCAACTCCACGATGAAGGGGGAACTCAAACCGGTCTCTTCTCGATCGACAAACTTGATAGGGGAGGAGGGAGCCTCTGCCCCAATGCTTGGGGCAACAAAGGGAACGGTTTCCTCTCAATCGATGAACTTGGAGTCGAGGGGGGAGGACAAAGCCACCGTCATGACGGTCGGGGGAACGAGAAAGACAGCCTCCTATGAGAGCGACTCCTCGAAGGAAGGGAATGACTCCACTGTTGAAACAGAACCGCAAGGTGCATGCTTGATGAAGGCGTTGAAGAAAGCGGCCCGAATATTTTCGTCACCTTCCTCCTCATCGACGGCAAAACCTTGACGGGTCGTGGGCGAAATGAACGCGGGTTGTTGTGCCTCCAATAGGGGGGTCCCTCTGGAAAGGTGGACCAAGATCTCAAGGCGCTCAAACCGCTGGCCTTCCTTGAAGGAATAAGGGGTCGGGACCCCCCAGTTGCGCTCCAGGAGCCCCATAAGCTATGTCGCGATCCACCCTTTGCCACTTTCCCCTATCGCCGGCCTCGAGAGGGCTAGAGTGACACTTCCATCCCCGGGGCGAAAGGGAGTCTCCCAAGAAGTCTCAACCAAGCATATACGAATGGTCGGGGACAAATAGGTATCTTTGAATGTTGACCTCGGTCAACATCGTGTCAGTCTCAGTGTCAAGAGGGTGGGCTGCTACCCAAGACAGCACGACCGCCAGCCTGGCCTCCTCCCTCCTAGTTAGTTTGATGGACAGACTCTTACTGTTGGGACGTATAACCAAATGGCTCGAACTAGGAACTCCTGGTAGATCTCTTCCCCCTCAGAATACTCCCACCCCGAGTCAAACGAAAAAGAACCATCTAGACTAGTCCTTGATGTGAGAATGTTGCTTCTCCAGGCTAGCGATGCGCTTCTCGACAGAACACGCCTAAAAGCTGCAAAGCTCCCGTCGAGGCTTAGTACATGATACGTAGCTAGCAACTAGGAGCTGCCAGGCTTTTCAATGGAGCTGCACCGGGGCCAACCTCAGGAAGTTGAGGACATCCCAGACAGGGCGGTAGAACAGGAGGCAGAGACCTTTCGAGAACATCGGAGGAAAAAGCGCCACACGAGATGCCATCCCATTGGAGTCTACCGCGGCCAATCTACTCCTAGGGATCTATAGAATCGCCAACTTTGGAATGATGTACTTCAACCTCAGCGCATGGAGGTTATCAACTGAAATCGATGATTCCCAACTCTGACTAGCGAAGTACAAGTGACAGGCATCGGAAGAACTTTTGGGAGCCATGGGAAACGAGAAGGGAGATGGCAGGCTCAAAGCAAGAAGACGAGAAGTAGAAAGAGAGGAGGAAAATCAAGGAGGAAGAGAAGCGGAGATGATAAATCACATTGCATAGACTAATAAGAATAATCAGCAACCATCTCAGGGCATTTCTTCTCAGGAATTAGACTAATCAAAGTATGCTTAAAGATCAGTAGGTAACAAACTTGAATTCAAAGTTTGTAGCATAGCTAAAGTGATAGATTTGCCAATGACATGCCAAAATTTCTGATAGAAGATAAGGGACATCCCATCTGGACCAATGGCTTTTGTTGGGTGCATTTGGTGTAAAGCAGCTTTGACTTCATCAGCAGAGAAATCCTTTGTAAGTTCAGCATTCATTTTAGTAGATACTTTGTTCTCGATACCCTCCACGATGTCCAGCTGCCTTCGTTGCTCAGATGCACGAAGCAGAGATTTAAAATAGTCTCCAACCAATCCATCTCGTTGATCTCCATCTTTCTAGACACCTCTTTCATCTTCTAGTTTTCTGATGAAATTCTTCTTCAATCTCTGTGATTCTTTTGAATGAAAATATCTAGTATTCTAATCACTTTCCTTTAACTAGTGAGCCTTTGACCTTTGCCTCCACATGACTTCCTCAATTTCTAACCAGACTTGAACATCTTCTCTTGAAGATTTGAAACTTTCCATTTCAATCTCTAATGGGTCTGACTCATGCAACTGTTTTAATCTATTTCTGACTTTGGTCAGTTGATACTGAACATTCTCGAGTAGACCTGTTCCACAGCTGAAGCTTCTCACTACATCCTTTAATCAAACCCATGAGCTCCATCATATTGTTTCCATCTGACCCAATTTTCCATAAGTTTTTAATAATATGTGCACATTTTTCCTCACCCACCCACATGGCTTCAAGCAAAAAAGATTTTTTTTTCCTCTTAACAATATCACACTCAGTATTTATCCATAATGGCAAATGATCAAAATGTGTAGCAAAATCATGTGTAACTACAACTTGAGGAAATAACTTAATCCAGCTATAATTTGCTAAGAACCTGTCAATCCTTTCATTGATGCCCCCACTACTATCTCGCCTATTACTCCATGTGAATTTAGGTCCTTTATACTCCAAATCCCTTAAGGCACAACCTTCTAAGACATCCCTAAAGGCCAACATTTGTTTCTTAGGTCTTGGTTTGCCACCCATTTTTCTGAGGGATCTAAAATGTAATACTCGGCCCAGGGCCTAGGCCCATGTATTACTATTTTTTTTTTCTTTTTGCTCTAAAGACTTTGCACAGCGTCACTTCCAGGTAAAATCTATTTTCCCTCCATTTTCATTTCTTTTGCTCTCGTAACCTCTGTTTCCTCGTGCCTAGTTTCTCTCCATTGATTTTCCTTTCCCGATTTTTTTTCCTCTCTTTTGAGTCTAATCTCTCCCACGTTCTACGGTTTATTTATATATTTTGGTCTCTCACATAGAAACTTCCCTCACCACATTTTGATTACTCAGATTCTCCCTCGTACACAAATTCCAGTTCATCCCTTGTTAGTGATGTGTTTCTCCGTGTGTCGAAATCTCGTCACGATTGGCTAGTTTCCACGAAGGTGAGCCACTTTCTCTCTCTCCCTCTCTCTCTCTCTCTAGCTTTGCCTCTTCGACAGATTCGTGATTTTTCTTTGGGTGATTTCATTGTATAGTTTCAAGTGGGTCTCGAAATCCTAGTGTCGTCGTCGAGTCCTCACCAGGAGTGCTATTGTCGGTAATTTTTTTTCTCCTCCCAGTCACTGATCTCACTTTTAATCATTATTTTTTTTTCCATTATTCAGGCCCTCTTTTCCTCTGCTTCTCACGCACACACTCATTCTATATTTTTTTCCTCACAAAGTGTTTTCCCTCCATAAAGCAGTGCACCTCTTGTGTTTGTCAATTTTTGTCAAGGAGCCCAAAGCCGGTAAGCCCACGTTACTCTCTTCTTCTCTTTTGTTCATCGTTTAGTAAAAGGGGAATTTTTTTATGTGATTTTAAGTTTAGTTATTTTAATTATCTATGTTAAAGTGTAGTGTTTTGGGTTGGTGTGTGGTGAATGGAAGTGATTGATGGCTGCTCGGTGTGTTTATTGACTGTGTGTGCAATGTGTGTAAACTGGTTGTGTTGGGTATGTTATGAGTGGCGTAGATGCACAAGATTTGAAGTGTTGGATAATTAAAAATATATGGTGGTTGTACTGAAGTTTTATATTGAAGGTTGGAGTTGACGTGGTGGTTTGTGTTATGTTTTAAACATAGGATTTGTCGTTGTTGGCGTTGGAGATGTTTTTATTTTGGTTTGGTGTTGGTAAGAGGTAACTGTATGGGTTGAGTTTGGCTATTGGGGGGGAGATGCTAGTGGCTGTTTGGGATTTAAATGCTAATGGTTTGTGGAGAGGATTATTTAGATTTATTTTTATGATAGACTTTGAGTTAAAGAAAAAAGGTTGTTTTGGGGTTATTACTCAATAAATAGTAGCTTACTGGATTAGTTTATTAAATGTTGGGTATATGTTTTGTTTAGGTGGTGTTACTACTAGAGTTCCGACTCAAGGCGTAGATAATACACGGAAGTCAGGTAAGCGGGGTTCCTATACTGGTTTTGCACCAATGAAATGAAATGAGGTTGAATTTGAAAATCTGCATGTTTATCTTTGAAAAGAAATCTGAAAACGACCTCGAATGTTTGTTTTGCATATGCATAAATTCTATATAAGAGAAATTATAATTATCATGACTGGTGTAGACATGAGCTGATTTTAGCATTCTATTTCTGAACTTTGAAAAAGAGCGAATATAAGATCCCAAAAGTTTTGTTTTAATTAAATGAAAAAGCTTTGTGTCTATTATTCTTGGATACGTGAAATGTTTTAAAAGTGTTCAGTGTTCTGTTTTTTATATGACTTGTTATCTGAAAATCTTGGCATGACTTCTGATTTTGTATCTAAATATGGTCTGGCTTCGATGATGTTCTGTTCTGTTTCTGTTAAGGCCCAGCCACAGGTATAATGGTGGTTTATAACCCTACCACGGGGGTGAAACATGGTATACGAACCAGCCACAGGTATAATGGTGGTTTATAACCCTACCACGGGGTGAAACATGGTATTTGTCCCGATGTAATACTCTAATATGCTATAAAGATGAGGTTTCAGTCTGTGATATGCCAAGGGATATTCTTTTTGAAATAAGAAAGTTTTTCATGAAAGTTTCGCTCTAACTTTTGATAATGTGTTTTAGTTTATGTATTCTGAAAGTAAATATAATTATGTTTTTTGAAAGTAAATGTTTTGTTATACATACCGAACTTTGTAAATGCTCATGTTTACATACTAGTATATGTGTTTTGCTTACTGAGTTGTTGATAACTCACTCCCTTTATCTCCATAATATTTTTCAGATGACTTTGATGGTTCAGCTGAGGATCTGTAATAGAGGTTGTGGGCAAGATTAGCTATGGATAGTAGTTGGGTACCTCAGGGTACTAGTGCCATTGGTGGATTTATTTATTTAGTCATTTGATTTCAGTATGTTTAGACGATTTATGGAGACTTATGTAATTTCCATTTCATTCTATTATGTTGTTTAAGACACGTAGTGAAGTTGATCTATTTTATTTGGGATATTGTATTGAGGATCTAATATATGAGTATGTATGGTTTATTAAATCTAAAGTATTTTAAGTTTGACTTGGAGCTTTTGGAAGTAGATATTTTTTATTTTGGATATATATTAGCATTGTTGGAGTTGATTATTAGGTGATAGGAGTTAACTCCCTGGACCTTCGGGGTCGGGGCGTTACAGTTGCAGGTTTGAGATTCTGCATACTATAAACATTTGAGGTTTAGATATCTATGGGTTCATAGGGTGTAAAATTCCAGGTGGGAGGTGTAAGAACATCAGGACTATACGGATGATCATGTGGATATCTAAGTTTGAGCTTTTGTAAACTTATGATTGATTTTGATGGGATTTGAGGTGTTAGATTTGGCAGATGTTAGGAATTGAATTCATAGCTTTGAGTTTTTAGATTCTAAAGAGGTATGTGAGTTTTAAGTGAGTTCAGGTTTGAGTAGTTATCTGATATATATTTGTGTTCATACATATTTTATTTATTTATTTTTGAATTATTTTATCTATTTAATATCTTTTTTAAAATTTATTTTAGAACGTATCACCAAGTTTAAGCTTTCGGGATGGCGTCTCATCATCGAGTTCGAAGCCTTGAAGATTTGAACGAAAACAACAATGATGGGGGCTGCTCGTTTGAACAATTTAATCGGACACATCCTCCCACCTTTGATGGAAGGGGTGATACAAACGCAGCGGAGGATTGGATTCAAGACATTGAAGAAATATTCAGTGTTTTGGAGTGTACCGAAAGTTCGGTTCACAGCTTTTAAACTAACTGGAGAAGCGAAGAGATGGTGGAATTTTGAAAAAGTCATCAGGGAAGTTGAGGGAATTGGAGTGATTGTTTGGGCTCAATTCAAGCAAAATTTCTTTGACCGATTTTTCTCTAAAGCGGATAGGGAAGCTAGAGTTCGAGAGATCACCAACTTAGTACAAGGGACCATGACTGTGCGCCAGTATGCTGCAAGGTTTGCAGAATTATCACGCTTTGCCGTATACCTGATTCCTGATGAGGAGAAGAAGGCCAGGAAGTTTGAGGAAGGTTTGAACTACAAGATTTATGAACGAGTGATGGTCTTATAGATTCAGAATTTTTCAGAGTTAGTCCACAAGGTGATGTTAGTTGAGCAGAATCTCAAGAGAGGTGCTGAATTGTAAGAACAGAGGAAGAAAGCTACTCCACAAGGATTCTCTAGTATGGATCAAGGGCCATGGAAGAAGAGAAATGAGGGGAGCAACTCAAGTCAGAGACAGAATTAGGAAAATCATACTAATCCTTGTAAGTTCTATGATCGCATACATGTTGGGGTGTGCAGAAAGGAAGTGGGGTCATGTTTCAAATGCGGTAAGGATGGGCATTTCATTAGAGAATGTCCATTGCTTGCGGAGAACAACAGAAGGCCCAACCCACCTCAAAGCTTTAGGCAGAACAACCAGGGCAACATTCAGCGGAGGACTATGCCAGCACGGGTGTTTGCTTTGACGCAGGGAGAAGCTAAGGACAAGAATGATTTGATCATAGGTATAATCTTTTCGACTCTCCTATTTAGCTTTTTATGTTAAAAATTTAGGATTACTTATCTCGTTATCTCTACGGATTATGTGACGTAAACACATGAATTATTCCCCTTTTTCTCAATAAGGCTACTGTTTTATTTGACTCGGGGGCTACCCACTTTTTTATTTCAATGGATTATGTCAAGTTCTACCCTGTTGAAGTTGAAAAGATGGAATACAATTTGATGGTCTCAACCCCAGCAGGAGATATAGTGACCTGTAACAAGATTTTGCTTAAGTGTCCAATAACTATTAGTGGGAGGGAAATGCCAGCTAACTTGATAGTGTTTCCTATGATTGGGTTTGATGTGATATTGTGTATGGATTGGTTAGCTTCCAGTTATGCTAGTATTGACTGTTTTAAAAAGGAAGTGGTGTTCAAATTTTTGGAGGGAGAGGAACTTCGGTTTTTGGGTTCCAGAGTAGGTACTCTTCCATTAGTTATATCTACTTTTCAGGTTGACAAGTTAATACGTGATGGTTGTCAGGGGTACTTGGCATTCATGGTGGATGAACCAAAGCAAGAATTGGAGTTAGAAGAGATTCCTATTGTGAGAGAATATCCGGAGGTTTTTCCTAAAGATTTGTCTGGATTGCCATCCGAGCGGGAAGTAGAGTTTGCCATTGAACTAGTCCTAGGCACGACACCTCTTTCCAAAGCCCCTTATAGAATGGCACCATCAGAGTTAGCTGAACTCAAAGAACAGTTACAAGATTTATTAGATAAAGGTTTCATCAGGCCCAGCGTATCACCTTGGGGAGCTCCATTTTTGTTTGTGAAAAAAAAGGCTGGGATAATGAGAATGTGTATAGACTACAGAGAACTGAACCGAGTGACCATAAAGAATAAATATCCATTGCCCTGCATAGAAGATTTATTTGATCAGTTGTAAGGTGCTCAGATATTCTCCAAGATTGATCTCAGATCGGGGTATCATCAATTGAAGATCAAGGCGGAGGATGTGCCTAAGACAGCTTTCAGGACCAGGTACGGTCATTATGAATTCTTGGTCATGCCTTTTGGCCTAACCAACGCCCCAGCGGTGTTTATGGATTTGATGAATCGGGTATTTTATGAATTCTTGGATAAATTTGTAGTGGTGTTTATTGATGACATATTAATCTACTCCAAAAACAAAGCTGAGCATGAAGAGCATCTGAGACAAGTACTCGGGACACTCAAGGATAAGAAATTATTTGCTAAGTTGAAGAAATGTGGATTTTGGCTTGAGTCTATTTCATTTTTGGGGCATGTTGTCGCAAAGGATGGTATCTCAATAGACCCCGGGAAAGTTGAAGCGGTAGTTAACTGGACTCAACCAACCAATGTGCATGAAGTCAAGAGTTTCTTGGGTTTGGCTGGTTATTATCGTCGCTTTATAGATAATTTCTCAAAAATAGCGGTTCCTCTTACTGCCATTACTAAGAAGAACAATAAGTTTGAATGGACTGCAAAGTGTGAAGAAAGTTTTTAGGAGTTGAAGAAAAGATTAGTGACAGCTCTAGTTCTGATAGTCCCTAGTGAAAGAGGAGGATTTGTGGTTTACAGTGACGCCTCACGTTTGGGTTTGGGGTGTGTATTGATGCAGCACGGGAAAGTTATAGCATACGCGTCTTGACAATTGAAGACATATGAGCAAAATTACCCCACACATGATTTGGAGTTAGCCACTGTTGTCTGTGCACTTAAAATCTGGAGGCATTATTTATATGGTGAAAGGTGCGAAATCTACACGGATCGCAAGAGTTTGAAGTACTTCTTCACTCAAAATGAACTGAATATGAGGCAAAGGAGATGGCTTGAACTAGTAAAGGATTACGATTGCAACATTAATTATCATCCAGGCAAAGCTAATGTCGTAGCTGATGCACTTAGCAGGAAGCCACTAAGACCAGCAGTTGCAACTCTTACCACTCAGCACCACTTAATAATGGACTTAGAAAGAGCTGCTATTGAGGTTGTTACTGGTGACCAGCAAGCATTGGTAGCTAGTTTAATGGTTCAACCAGTTTTGATAGATAGAATAAAGCTTGCCCAAAGAGAAGATTCTGAGTTAGCGAGATTAATAGAAGAAGTAGAAAAAGGGAATAAATCTGAGTTCAGCATTTTTGAAGATGGGATTTTAAGGTTCGGAAATAGGTTATGTGTGCCGAACAATGATGAAATAAAAAGACTCATCCTAGAAGAAGCGCACCGGTCTCCTTACACAGTTCACCCAAGTAGTACAAAGATGTATCAAGATTTGAAGGAGTCTTTTTGGTGGGATGGCATGAAAAGGGAGATTGCCAAATTTGTGGCACAATGCTTAACTTGCCAACAGGTGAAAGTAGAACATCAGAGACTAGCGAGATTATTACAACCACTTCAGATTCCAGAATGGAAATGGGAGCATGTTTCTATGGATTTTGTTACAGGCCTACCCCGGACACTAATTGGACAAGATGCAATATGGGTGATCGTGGACTGTTTGACGAAGACCCCTCACTTTGTGCCTATCAAAGTTTCTTATAAGTTGGAGAAACTAGCTGAGCTGTATGTACAGGAAATAGTGAGGTTGCATGGGGTACCCGTGTCCATTGTGTCGAATAGGGATCCTCGTTTCACTTCAAAATTTTGGCGAAGCTTATAGGAGGCCATAGGCACTAAATTAAATTTCAGCACTGCATTTCACCCGCAGACGGATGGTCAGTCGGAAAGGACCATTCAAATTTTGGAAGACATGTTGAGGGCGTGTATGCTAGATTTCAAGGGAACCTGGGTACAACACTTGCCTTTGGTTGAGTTTGCTTATAATAACAGCTACCAAGCTAGTATTAAGATGGCACCTTATGAAGCACTTTATGGTAGGAGGTGTAGATCTCCTTTGTTTTGGGACGAGGTGGGGGAAAGACAAATTTTGGGTCCTGAAATCATTCAGAAGACAATAGAGAAGATAGAGACCATTTGAGCCAGAATGAAAGCTGCTCAGAGTCGACAGAAAAGCTATGCAGATAACCGTCGTCGCCAATTAGAGTTTGATGTTGGGAATAAGGTGTTCTTGAGGATTGCACCGATGAGAGGGGTCGTGAGATTTGGAAAGAAGGGCAAGTTGAGCCTTAGATACGTCGGAGTTGTGGCAAGCCAGGCCACATCAAGAGAACCTGCAGGAATCAAGAAAGTTCTGATGATGATGCTGTAAATGTAGTGGTAGATGAAATTCATGATGCCTTACTCCTTGCAGTGCACAGTCCGATTGATGATTGAGTTTTGGATTCAGGGTCTTCATTCCATAGCACCTCACATCGAGAAATCATGCAGAATTATGTTGCTGGTGATTTTGGAAAGATGTATGCGGCTGATGGAGAGGCACTGGATGTAGTAGGAGTGGGTGATGTGCACATCACACTTCCAAATAGGAGCGTGTGGACTTTACAGCAAGTCATACATGTTCCAAATCTGAAGAAAAAACCTGATCTCTGTGGGACAGCTTGATGACAGCGGTTTTGCAGTAGCGTTCTCTAGAGGCGCTTGGAAGATCACTAAGGGTGCGCTGGTCTTAGTGCATGGTAAGAGATCCAACTCTTTGTATTTAACATCAGGGTCCAGTGATGTGCAGGGAAATTCAAGAGTGCAAAAATGTAGGCTTGATCGTGCGATACATGTAAGGAAGCCAAAGGGAGTCAACTTTGTCCTTCCTCATGAAAGCCTGGGAAAGTTGGCTAAGGTTGCCAAGATCGGTTCGAGACCGAATACTCCTAGTGCAGTGGGAGTTGTGAGTCGCCCTATGGATGTGCTGACTAAGGGCGATGTACGTGGAAGATTGAAGTCGGGCTTGACTTCAGTGCGTCTTTTGGCTTGAAGACAGGAGCTGTGAGCTGCAGAGATGATAGGGCTTGGCTGGAAACAGTGGCTGGCATGTGGAGACCCAGTCTCCAAGTGGGAGATTGTTGGGGTATATGTGGAGACTGGTTTTGGAGCTGAAAAGGTGTTTGCTGAAAGTTGGCTTAACTGTTGGCTTGAGCCAAAGTTCACTCGAGCCAAGTCAAGACCGCTCGAGCGAATTCAGGCAGAGAGGTACGCTTGAGTCCTGCTCGACACTCCGCTTGAGCGAGACGCAAACCCTAGTGTTCGCTAGACCCTCGCTCGACACTCCGCTCGAGCCAATGTTCATTTGACTGTTCGCTCGAGGCGCGCTTAAGCATATTTTGTGAGAGAACAATTGTTTTGTGAGTGCATATTGTGTGAGAGAACAAAAAACCGTAGAGAATGTGAGTTGAGATTGAGTATTTTTGCAGCTCTGTGGACGTAGACAATTTGCCGAACCACGTATATTGTGCGTCGTGTTCTTGATTGTGTTGCTTTTACTTTATTTGTCATCGTTAGTGTGTGTGTTTTTCATAACATTTCACAACTGTATATACTTTAATCGCCTTATTAAGGATCATATACCTGAATACTTTATTTGGAAAAAGAAAATTTGGTGTTTAAGATAATAATTTTTGTGCTCATGTCAGCAGGTTGAAAGGCAAGACATCTCTCATAAATTACTTTCTTCCATAAGCATTTTCTGGGCACCCAATCTAGAAGATCTTCATATGAATTATTGCGAGTGACTAGAAGTCGTATTTGATCTTGATGGACTAGAGGTTGAGGAGAACCGTCAGGGATTCATAGCACTTTCTCAATTGAGAAATTTAACGTTAGAACGTTTAAGTAAGTTGAGACACGTGTGGAAGAATATCCCACGAGAATTTCAAGGTTTTCAAAACCTAAGATTTATTTATTTAGTGAATTGTTTCAGTCTACTGTATGTATTCTCTCCTTCTATTGCAAAACTACTCGTGGGACTTGAAAGGGTATCAATAAATGGTTGCAACGAGATAGAAAACATTCTTGAAGTTGGAGAAGAAGATGCAGCAGACATCATCGTGTTCCCCAAACTTAGCTCCTTCGAATTACAGTGTGCGCAAAAGCTCAAGAGTTTTTGCCCCCCATCCTATTACTTTGAATGGCCATCCATGCATAAAATCAATCTGTAAGGATGTCCCAACTAGATAACATTTGGTTCAGAAATTCAAAGCACAACAAAGCCAAAGAAAATAAATGTGGGATTAGATTCGAGACTCCAAGACACTGGTGCGACCGCCTCTGTAAAGGATGCCCCTGACTATCTAGATGGATGCCTTGACTGTGTCTCGCGTCGCAAGAAACTCCCAGGAAGCTCTTCCTTGGGAGGTATTGAAACCAAATTTCAAGGGCAAATACTGCACCCTCAAGTTTTTGAAACCAAGTTCTCATCTTCATTTCATTAAATCAAGGAAGAAATACATGAAGGAACCTCCTCCAAAGTTACAATAGGATCAGAAAATGAGAGAGAGTCTTTTGCTAATAAGTGGGCAATTGGGTTGCCATTTCTCCTAACATGAGAAACCTCCCACTTTGCAAAACTTTGAAGTAGAATTTTAGCTTCATTTATAAACATATTAGCACTACTCCAGCCTTCTTTGTCACTCTTGAGAGCCATGACAATTTGCATTGAATCCCCTTCGAGTATGACCTGTGTGAAACCAAGATCCAACCCCAATTTAACTGCTTGCAACGCCCCATAGGCCTTAGCTAATAAAGGGTCAGGGAAGAGGTGTTTGCTAGACCTCATTGTAGCCATAATATGGCCTGCACTGTCCCTGGCTACCACTCCTACTCCAATGAGGCTCTGGACCTTGTCAACAGCCCCATCCCAATTCAGCTTTAACCAATTCACTGGGGGGGCTTGCCATGAGTCTGCTGAGGAGCATGCATTCGTGATTCTGGGTACTCTGCTTGGGGCCTCCTCATTTAGTAGCTCGAGAGTATTTCTGGCCTCCCTAAGAAGGACAGAGGGATGTGCAAATTCTTCTTTAAATATGAAAGAGTTCCTCCTCCACCATATCCGCCTGGCAACGAGAACAAATTCTTGGATCACTTGTGGCGGCATGGTCCTGGAAAGGGCTTCAAAAATTTGTAGCATTGACATTTGAGGTAGACAACATTTCTGGAGGCTTTTTGAGCAGGCACTCCAAACATCCTTAGCAGCTTCACACCTCCATAGAGCATGCATTGTGTCTTCCTCTTCCATCCTACAGATGGGACATAGAGGTTTGTTCACAATGTTCTTTTTGTATAGATTAACCTGAGTAGGAAGAGATTCTAAGCATGCTCTCCATAAGAAAACCTTGTCTCCAGGTGATACTTTGAGCTGCCAGAGTAGGCTCCAGACTTCTTTTAAATTGCTGCTGCTCGAGGCTTGGGACTTCTCTAAGAGGATCTTTTCATGTTCTAGATAATAAGCACTTCTAACAGAGAAAGTTCCATCTTTTGAGCCTTGCCAAATAAATCTGTCTCTGCTGTTTAGGCTACTTATAGGTGTTTTCAAAATAATGTCAGCTTCTCTCGGGACAAAAATTTCCTTTACCAACTCAGCATGCCATTGCTTAGATTCAGTGTTGATAAGATTAGAGACAGTAGCATTGCTGTCCAGTACCTTAGCAGGACTTATGCTCTTGCTGGGGGTATCATATACAATCCATTTATCCCTCCATATCTGCGTTTCCATACCATTCCCAATCCTCCAATAGGCACCAGCTTCAACAAGGGGCCTGGCTGAAAGAAAACTCCTCCATATAAAAGATGGTTTGGAGCCTAATTTTGCTTGATGGAAATTGGAGTTTGGATAGTATTTGGCTTTCATCACTTTGGCTGCAAGAGACTCGGGTTGCTGAATTAACCTCCAACATTGTTTAGCAAGCAAGGCTTTATTAAAAACTTCAAGGTCCCTAAAGCCCATACCGCCTTCTGTTTAGATTTCCCCATCCTCTGCCTAGATACCCAGTGGATCCTTCTTTCACTGTCCTGCTGTCCCCACCAGAAATTGTGAATTACACTATTAATATCCTTGAGAAGAGAGACAGGTAGCTTAAATACACTCATGGTATAGGTGGGAAGAGCTTGGAGCACAGCTTTGATATATATCTCTTTTCCTGCCTGAGATAAAACTTTGCTTCTGTGATTGCTGGTTCTCAGCCTAACATTGTCTAGAATGCTCTTGAAAGAACTATAACGGGCCTTGCCAACAACAGAAGGCAATCCAAGGTATTTCTCATAGGAAGTAGCAGATCTCATTCCTGCAATGGAGAGTATATATCTCTGGGCAGCCTGCTTAGTATTCTTGCTAAAAATGATTGAAGTTTTCTCAAGATTAAGCCTTTGTCCCGATGCTAACTCATACACTCTTATCAAACTGAGAAGCCTACCCCATTCAAAGGCATTAGCCTTGTAAAAAAGCAAAATGTCATCAGCAAAAAATAAGTGGGATATGCTGAGTTGTCCTCTTGCTATTGGGACACCGTGAATCATGCCTTGAGCTTCAGCTTGATTAATCAGGTTGCTAAGAGCCTCAGCACACAGAATGAAAAGATAAGGTGAGAGTGGGTCACCTTGTCTTATGCCTCTAGTTGGATGGATGGGTTCTTGGGGTATGCCATTCACCAGAATTTCATAGGAAACTGTCTCAATGCACTGCATGACCAGTTCAACCCATTGACTGCAGAACCCCAGCTTAGTTAGCACAGCTCTAAGAAAATGCCATTCGATTCTATCGTAAGCCTTGCTCATGTCAAGTTTCAGCGCCATATATCCCTCCCTCCCTGCCATTTTACACTTCATTGTGTGCAAAGCCTCAAAAGCCACTATGATATTGTCAGAAATGAGTCGGTTAGGCACAAAAGCAGATTGAGTGCAGGAGATGATATTAGGCAGCAGTTTTTTGAGCCTATTAGATACCACTTTGGAAACTAATTTATATAGAACATTACATAGAGAGATTGGTCTATACTCAATCACCTTGGTGGGGGCTTTTTTCTTTGGGATAAGAGTGATAAAGGTGTTGTTTATCTCAGCAATACTTCCTTTTGAGTTTAGAATCAATAAAACTGCCTCACATACCTGGGCTCCAAGGATGGACCAGTGTTTTTGGTAGAAAATTGCAGGGAAACCATCTGGTCCTGGAGAGCTAAGCCCCTCCATCTGGAAGAGGGCATCCTCTACTTCTTGTTGAGTATAAGGCCTTGTTAGTGACTCATTCTGGGCTGCTGTAACTCGAGGATTGAGGGAAGCTAAACATTCTGTTATGTTCTCTGGATTTGAGGAGGAGAAAAGTTCCTTGTAGTAGCTTTGGAAGAGTGCACTTATACCTTCTTGGGAATGGACTTCTTGGCCTGAGTCATCCACTAGATTTTTAATCACATTGGTTTTCCTTCTTTGTGAAGCACACTGATGGAAGAACTTGGTGTTTCTGTCACCCTCCCTTAGCCACTTTTGTTTTGCTCTCTGCTTCCACCTGGTATTCTCTTCTTCAAGGAGTCTGTTGGCTACTCGTTGGGCTTGTCTAATAGCATCATTGAGGTGGCCTCTGTTTTGTTGCTGAAGCTCATTTAATAGAGTTAGTTGAGCCTTTAATTCTTCCTGAAATTTGCCAGCATCCACCTTCCTCCAATTTAAAAGTTTCTGTTTGCACCATATTAGTCCTTCATTAGTCTTCCTTACTTGGTTTACTTCTTGTCTGGGTTGATTCCATGCCTCCTCAATCACCTTGTAGCACTCATCTCTAAGGGCCCAGCTTGCCTCATATCGAAATGGCTTCTTAGTCCTTGACATGAAAATCTGACTCTCATCTAGACTAATTAGAAGTGGGCAGTGGTCAGAGCTTAAAGCTGGGAGCGTGAAAACCTTTGAGTTTGGATAGGACTCAGACCAGGTGTTGTTGCATAAAGCTCTATCAAGCCTCTCTTTAGTAAATGCCCCTCCAAATCTACCATTAGACCAAGTAAATTTATTGCCAATGAAACCCATATCACATAGGCCACATGCATCAACAGCATTCCTAAAAACCTCAATCTGGTTGTAGGATCTGAGAGGGCCCCCACATTTTTCTCCAAAATTGAGCACCTCATTAAAGTCCCCCACGCATAGCCATCCTTCATTGTTTTGTGGGGTAAGCTCGCGTAGTAACTGCCAACTGTCTTTCCTATTTGCTGTGTTGGGGGATCCATAAAAACCTGTGAGTAGCCAGTCCCTTCCCCCTCCACTTCCTTTTACCAACAATGAGATATGGCTGCGAGTATATGAAATGACAGCTGCCTCAAAGTCCTCCTTCCATAGGAAAGCAATCCCTCCACTTAAACCTTTGCAATCAACTACAAAACTGTTTTCAAATCTCAGGGCCTTTTTGATGCTTTCTACTTTGAGCCTTTTACTCTTTGTTTCCATCAAGAAAACAAAAGAGGGGGACTTTTTGTGCACCATTTGATGCAGATCTTGAACTGTCTTGGGGTTCCCAAGCCCCCGACAGTTCCAACTTATGCCATTCATTGTGATTGGTGGGGCTGTTCAACAGCCACCACCAAATCTGCATTGCGTAGGGACTTGCTGCCACTCCCCTCAATTTTAATTCTTTTTTCATTATTGTGAAAATCACCGGCTGAAGAGGAACTAGATGCTCTCTTTGCAACACTTGAGAGACCTGAGAGAGAATTATCATAACTTAAAGTCCTTGCTCTTCTCTTCCATGATGCCTTTCCCTTTGATTGTTTTAAGATTTGCACTTGATCAGAAATAAATTGGTCCAAGGAGTTTATCTGTGACACCAGGTCATTTGGTTGCTCATAGTCAAGCTGTTTATGTGTTGAGCCTACCTCCCTGAGCTCGACAGCTTCCACTCCTAGCATGTCACTGGGCTCCTTTGATAAACCAAAAATCGCTTTTGTACTTTGCTGTTCTCCACATTCTGGTGTAAGTAACTGTCTTGGGTTTGACAAGACCTTGTTTTTCTGCAGGTAGTTCTGAACAGCTGCTTTTGCCTTATCATCAGAGAAGGCCCTTTTAGGTACCTGGCATTCCACTCCTAGCATGTCACTAGGTCCCTTTGAAATGGATAAACCGACCGCTGCTTTTGTTTGCTGCTGCTCTCCACAGTCTGTTTCGAGTAACTGTCTTGGGATTGACAATCCCTTTTGTTCCTGCAAGTAGGTCTGAGCAACCACTTTTGCCTTGTCATCAGAAAAGGCCCTGTTAGAAACCTGGCATTCCTCTTTGACTTCTGCTTTGCCACTTTGAGTTCCATCCCTGACCTCCCTTCCTTCCCGCCATGGATGAGAGTAAGCTTGGCCCTCCTGAGAGGTCCCTCCACCGTATTTTTTGTATTGCAGTTCACTATCCCTGGCTACGGGTGCTCTGAGCCATGTACCATATTGTTGCTCACCATCCCCAGTTGCTACACTAGCACATGCCTTCTGAGAGTGTTTGATGATACCACACTTAAAACAAACGGAAGGTAATCTTTCATATTTGAAATGAATCCATGACTTCTTCCCCTCCACTGTTAGGAAGGTGCCTCTTGGGAGTGCTTTGGTGATATCAACTTCTACTCTTATTCTCAAGAAACGACCCCAGCTTATGCCTCTATCATCTGCATGGACTTGCATAACCTTTCCCACACTGCTGCCTAGTTGAAAACCAGTTGCTTGGTTCATACAATTGAAAGGCAGATTGTAAGCTTGGAGCCAAAACTCCTCTTTGTCAAAAGCCACCTCATTGATGGACTTGGATCCTTCAAAAGGTTGGATGCATAAGAGCCAACGGTCAAAAGACCAGGGTCTGCCCTTTAGCACATGAGTCATATCCTGCTCAGTGTTAAACTCAACAAGGAATTGGTTCATACCAACTTCCGTGAACTGAATCCAGCTCTCACACTTCCAAACTTTGGCCATAGTGCTCTTGAAAGCTTCCTTGTTAATAGCTTTCCCTGCCACTATCATCAGCACCAGGCATAAAGGATTTAGTTGCCCTGTTGTTGGCTTCGTGAGGGATGGTAGAACCACCCCCTCCTTCTCCAGCTCAGTGAGACTCAGCCTTTCCCATTGTTTAGACAGTTCTTCATCCATGTTCACCACTGTTGGTCAGTGAAAACCCGTTACAGGGACTAACTCTATGCTAGAGAGAAACCTCACAAGCGAGGACCCGCTGCACCCTCAAGTTAACAAAGAGGTATGTGGTTGGATTTTTCTCACATTTAGCAATTTTCTTTCCTATTTTTTAAAGAAAATAACATGTATAGCAAAATTATATATGTATAATGTATGCTTTTCATTAGTAATATATACATATATATTATGTTGAGAAATAGTTATATGATATTTGGTTATTAGCTTTAACTTGCATGGCTGGAGGTTTGAAACACTTTGAGAGGAGTGGAACTTCTAAAAAAGAGCGACTGTATTGCATATTTTCTTCTTTATAATGCCCCTGAAGGAATGACTCGATGGAGTATACATGTGATTGCTCAAAAATCAATCTCATTTCTTAATTTATTTTAAGATAGGTTTGGGAGTTTGCCCAATGGAACTTTTGAATCTCTGATTTCCCAAATTAAGGACTTTCTGTGATCTAACTTTACTGTCCATGATTCCAATTCTTACTTATTTTCTTCTTGTCAGACTCGTAAAAATTAAGAACTTCCTCTTGTCACCCGTCTTATATTTTTCTTGATTATGTATTATCTGACAAATTTTGATATTCTGGTCTTTTTATTTTGACAAGCAGGAGGAGCCAAATGGGAATGACGGATACATTCAAACAGGGCTACGGTCTCTTATTCCATCAAATTTGATACAGTGTTTGCAAAATCTACAACTACTTAAAGCAGTGGAATGTAATTCATTGGAAGCGATCTTTGAGCTTGAAGGACTAAATCTTGAGAAAAGCTCTGCCTTCATTGCATGCAATAATTTGAGAGAACTGCAGTACGGACTTTACCAAAGCTGAAGCATATATGGAAGGATGGTCCACAAGAAGTTAAAGGCTTCCACGAGTTGAGACTGCTAGGCTAGTAGTAAGTGAATGTCATAATTTGAAATACTTGTTCTCACCATCCATTGCAAAACTTCTTGTGGAATTGGAAGAAATAGAAGTTAAGGATTGCAACGAAATGGAAGAAATTCTAGCGAAAGCAAGAGAAAATGAGAAAAGCGAGGTGTCATTCCCCAAAGTGCATACCCTCTCACTTGACTCTTTACCGAAACTCGAGTGCTTCTGTGTTGAAGCCAATGCTTTCAAGTAGCCATCCCTAACAAAAGTAAAAGCGGTTGGATGTGATAAATTGAAGATGTTTGTTCCAACAGAAGTGGAAACGCCTGAGTTAGAGGGAGTAGATACTGGAGGAAAGTTTCAATGCATGGTTGGAAACCTTAATGCCACCATCCAACACATGATGATCAAATGCGAGGTATTCAATGTGTTCAATATTCTGTTTAAGGCGGTTTATAAACTAATGTAGTAGGAATTTCTCACGAGTAAAAGTCAGGAAACCCTTGCTGCGAATAGATGTCCTCCCCCTTCTAATCAATGGACTTTCTTGTTTTTAGGAATCACATGCACATGAAGTCTCTTCTTCATCGTCCTCTGCATCAAAGTCTCTTCTTGCCAATTCATGACTGCAGGTAGTATGATCATACATGTCTTTGGTGAATCAAAGTTAGCTTGGA
Source organism: Pterocarya stenoptera (assembly GCA_003123785.1). Classification (NCBI taxonomy): domain Eukaryota; kingdom Viridiplantae; phylum Streptophyta; class Magnoliopsida; order Fagales; family Juglandaceae; genus Pterocarya; species Pterocarya stenoptera. Next base: position 280,959 of record QEOT01000163.1, read on the forward strand.
CTTCTCGCTTATATCATATGAAAGACATATCTAGAGCTTAGGCTCGTTCCTAACTACAGTGATCTTTTGTTGTTGTTGTTTGCGGTATTATTTGATTATTGTGTGACACGCCGGCAGGGAGGTTCATAGATGGAGTTGAGATGGGGACTTAGAAGATGGAAGAGGAAGGTGTCGGCAGCAACTGAAGAACTGAAGTGTTTGACCTTGAAGCAAATATCGATGAAGAATAAAGCTGGGCTATGAGAGGAAAGTGGGCTTGCACGTAGTGGGCCATGGAGAATCACGGCTGGAGTTACAGGCCCATATTACTTTGGGTTATTTTACTACGGTTTAGCTTTTATTAGAGTCAGTAGTATTTTACTTGTAATAGCCAGTGGGCTTTAACGGCATCTTAGTATTTTCCCTGTTATAGTATAAATAGTCAGAGTCTAGATGGAAGGAAGCATCTGGAATCCTTTTATGAAATGTTCTATTACAATTTGGAGGTGATCCCGAGAGCTGTTTGGCTGAATTAATATACAATTTCCATATAGTTTACTTCATCTACTACTAGAGATCTGTTACATATTGTGTTTCTTTTCTGATGTATATTGAAAGAGCCAGCTCTCTTGCGTTCAACTCTTAAGCCTCGTTTGATAACACAGATAAGGTGAGGTGAGATGAGATGAGAGTTAAATAAAATATTATTAGAATATTATTTTTATTTGAAAATTTTAAAAAATTGAATTGTTTATTGTATTTTATAAGAGAGTTTAGAAAAATTATAATAATAAGATAAGACGAGATGATATACTTCACAAACCATGTTGCATTAATGTGTGTATAATTTACTATGATTCCTAAGTCATGTCTTGGAATACAAATTTCTTAAAAAAAAATTCGAACTTTTACAACACCACTATGTTAGGCTGTGTTTGTTTTAGCTGAAAACCTCTAATCTTAATTTTCATGACAAACAAAAACATAACAACTTTCATAAAATTATAAGAAAAACTTGCATCTAAATTCCCCAAGTCTTTGGAGAAACGTTTTCTCAAGTCGTTTATGTGATGTTACGGATTTATCTTTGCAAAACAAGTAAAATATTCATGTCTGTGTTGATTTTTCTTCGTCAACAATTAAATGTTTTCAAAGTTTTTTTTTAACTTTTGCTTCTTCGTTTTCTTTTTTTCCCTAGAGACTAGTGAATGAGCACTTTCAACTATGAATATTGTAAGTAGGCTCTGCAACAAATTTGAAAAAGTGTTTCTGATCAATTCTATGATGTTGTCCTTCGGGAAAAAGAATTACTGTAAAATTTAGGCTACGTTTGTAAAGTTCTGAGAAATGTAGCTGAGAAATGTAATTCGTTGGAAGCGATATTTGAGCTTGAAGGACTCTTGAGAAAAGTTCTGCCTTCATTGCATGCAATAATTTGAGAAAACTGAAGTTCCGGACTTACCAAAGTTGGAAGGGGGATGGTCCACAAGAAATTACAGGCTTCCACGAGTTGAGACTGCTAGTAGTAAGTGAATGTCATAACTTGAAATACTTGTTCTCACCATCCATTGCAAAACTTATTGTGGAATTGGAAACGAAATGGAAGCAATTCTAGCAAAAGCAAGAGAGAACGAGAAAAGCGAGGTGACATTTCCCAATGTGCATACCCTCTCACTTACGAAAGTGGAAATTATGCAGTAATCAGGTAGTGGGGGAGGACATAGACGAAGAGTCATCAAAGTTGATCCCAATAAAGGAGGGAATGGCCAAGAATTTGGATGCTGAGGAAATTAATATGCAGGTTGTGGTAACTTAAGTGGAGCTGCCCGTTATTCCAAATGTGGAAGGATGCAACTGTGATGCCATAGTTGCGGAAACAGATATGCTTTCGGGAATGGAGCCTAGTTTATGTCACGAAGGATATGATATCGAGGGATTTGAAAATACAGAGAATGTAGTAGTGGAGACAGATCATGAAACTAAAATGCCGATTGTAAAGTTGAAGAAGAAGAAAAAAGTTATGATCACACCACCAAGTATGATCACTTGGTCTTCCAAACAAGTTTGATATGTTAGACAACATTTTAGTTTGGAATGTTCGGGGGTTCGGTAGTTCTTTTTTACAATTACATAAGAATATCTTCGAGACACAGTTAGATGTGCTGGCCATTTTGGAACCATTTGTAGTTGAATGTCGAATAAAGAAATGGGCGAGGAAGTTGAAGTTTGCTAATTTCATGAGTAACTATCAACAAGAAGGCAAGATATGGGTTTTTTGGTAGAAGGATGTTTCTATGCAAATTGTGTCCAGTACTAAGCAACAAATTTCTAGACTGTATAAAAAAGGTGAGGTTGAGATGCTATTATCATTTATTTACACGAGCAATTTTCAATCTGGGAGAGTGCAGCTTTGGCGAGAGTTGGAGACAGTTCAAAGACAAGATATTCTATGGGTGGCAAGGGGTGATTTTAATGCTATTTAGTATGATCATGTAAAAATTGGTGGTTTCTTAAAGCCTCAGGGAGTTAAAGATGATTTTAACAATTGCATAATGAACTGTGGGCTCATGGAGATTCAAGAAGAGGGCTCAAGATACTCATGGTGTAATGGGCAAGAACAGCGTGGCTGAATATGGGCTAAGCTAGATCGGGTAATTGTTAATCAAGAGTTCATACAGAGTTACCCAGTTGCGAAAGTCATTATTTTGGCCTGAAGCACTTCGGATCACTGTTCGCTGCACCTCAAAATTTCAATGCTAGACAGTTTTATGGACCAAGGCCTTTTTTTTAAATTTCAAATGCTAGACAAGTGTTGGAGTATTGCATCACATATAGATAATATGGAATTAAAGTCAAAAGTAGAAAAGGCTAAGGCTAAAATAGATAATGCAGTGTAGTTTGTTAATTCTGTTACTTTACATTTTCTGTATAAATATGATGTAATAGCAGACTAAGTTTTTCACTTCTTTTCATTTTCAATATTCAATACAACTTAAATTCATTTCCTTATTCTGTCTTCAATCTCTCTTTACTCATTTGATCGAGTTCTTATCATGGTATCAGATTAGAAATTCCGCACACAAATTTTCTGAAATTCGATCCATCATTTTTGTTTTCATCAAGACTCATTCTTTGATCATTTTTTTTGCTTCTCTGCATTTCAATTTCTTCAAGATTTTGAAGTGATTTCTCTGCACAGCTTTGTCTCTTGAAGTCTGTGATTCTCAATCTTTCTTTCTTGAAATGGCTTCTGTTAGTTCTGCCGATTCTGTCACCACAAACCCATCAGATATTTCCTCAAGTCCATACTATCTGCATCCGAGTGATAACTCTGGTGCTCTTCTTGTCTCGGAGATATTTACTGGAGATAACTATGTTGCTTGGAGCCGCTCGATCACCATTGCTTTATCTGTCAAGAATAAAGTGGCATTTATCGATGGTTCAATTCGTCCTCCAAGCAATTCTGAATCTGTTTTTTACACAGCCTGGTTGAGGGCTAACAACTTGGTACTTTCTTGGCTTATAAATTCTATTTCCAAAGACATTCGAAATAGCTTGCTATATGTCAATTCATCTCTTGATCTTTGGAATGAATTGAAGACCCGGTACTTGAGAAGTGATGGACCAAGGGTTTTTCACCTTGAAAAATCTTTGAGTTGCATCAACCAGGGTTCTTCCTCTGTCACTGAGTATTTCAGTGCCTTCAAGACATTATGGGATGAATATGTAAGTTTTCGTCCTTTTCCAACATGTACTTGTGGAAAAATGGCAACATGTACATGTGATCTTTTCTCTTTTCTGCTACAAAGACAACAATCAGATTATGTTCTAAAGTTTTTGGTTGGTTTAAATGATTCTTTTGCATCAATAAGAAGTCAGTTGCTTCTTTCAATTCCACTACCACCTATGGCAAAGGTTTTCTGCTTATTACTTCAAGAAGAAAGTCAGAGGCAGCTAACCAACTCAGTTTCTACTGAAACTCATGCACTGATGGTTAAACAGTCGAATCCTGCAGCAAACCAATACAGATTTTCAAAAGAAAAATCCAAGAAATCTACCCTTCATTGTACACATTGTGGATACAATGGACATACGGTGGATAAGTGTTTCCAACTTCATGGATACCCTCCTGGGTGGAATGGACCAAAAGGAAAAAGAACTCATTCTGCTCATGCTGCAATTGCAACTAATGAAGTCTGTAATCAAAACAGTAATGAGTCTCACATGGTTTCCTTAAGTTCTGAAGATTTCAATAAACTACTAGATATTGCCAATTCTTCTTAGTCATCTCAATCATCTCAAACTCCCTCGAACACCCAGAATATATCAGCTTGCAATCTTGTTACCTCCTCTCGATTTTCTGGTAATGCTTTCTGCAATTTAATTTCTTCCACTTCAGAATCCAAATGTTCTTGGATCTTAGACACTGGTGCAACAGATCATATGATCTGTTCACCTCTATTCTATTGTTTCCCTCCTAAACAAATAAATACATCTATAAATCTGCCCAATGGACAGATTATACCAGCCACACACATAGGAACAATTTGCATTTCTAATAATCTCTTCTTGCAAAATGTTTTATGTGTGCCATCCTTTTCTTTTAATCTTTTATCTGTTTCTAAACTAACAAAAGATTCTAATATTTTCTTATCTTTCTTTCGTACTCATTGTCTTTTGCAGGACCCATCAATGAAGAAGATGATTGGGATTGCATTTGAGAAACAAGGCTTATATTACTTCAATCCTGCTCACGAAAATTCTAAGCCCAATCCCATTCACTTTTCTGCTGCTTCTAAAAAATTATTGGACTTATGGCATTACAGATTAGGCCATGTGTCCCTTTCTAGACTTTCTTCCCTTAAACATCTTGATTCCTCTATGTCTATGGATTGTAAAAATGTATGTGACATATGTCCCTTAGCAAAGCAAAGAAAACTGCCATTTCCTGTATCAAACAGCAAGTCTAATAAAATGTTTGATTTGATTCACTGTGATATATGGGGTCCATTTGGAACCATTTCTTATTCAGGTTATAGATTTTTCTTAACAATTGTTGATGATTTTACAAGATGTACTTGGGTTTACATGCTTAAAACAAAATCTGAAGTTCCATTTCAACTTAAAACTTTCTGTAGAATGATTACAACACAGTTTGACATTACCGTTAAAGCTATAAGATCAGATAATGGACTTGAGTTCATTCTCACAGATTTTTATCATGCAAATGGAATTTTACATCAAAGAAGCTGTGTAGAAACCCCACAGCAAAATGGCACAGTTGAAAGAAAACACCAACATTTGCTTAGTACAGCTAGGGCTCTAATGTTTCAAGCAAATATCCCATTATCTTTTTGGAGTGATTGTGTACTCACAGCAGCTCATATTATCAATAGGATCCCTACCCCTCTTCTTGAAAATAAAACTCCATATGAAATGCTTTTCAATAAAACACCAAAACTTGTTCATCTAAAAGTATTTGGTTGCCTTTGCTTTGTTTCAACACTTCAAAGTCACAGACGAAAATTTGATCCTAGAGCTGTAAAATGTATCTTTCTCGGGTATCCCTCTGATGTAAAAGGCTACAAAGTAATGGATCTCCATACTAAGAAAGTCTTCATCTCCAGAAATGTTGTATTTCATGAAAGTATTCTTCCCTTTACAGTTGCACCAACTGATCCTCAAAGACATACCTTCCTATTTCCTCCATCAGAAAATCCATACAATTGTGATATTTTCCCTGTTAATCCAGTTGATAATCAATCTGTGTTATCAACTTCACCTATTGATGATAATCAAAATGATGATCATCAAAATTCTCCTTTACCTCAGAACAATCAGATTTCAAATAATTCTCAGCAACTCAGAAAATCTACTCGAATTAGACAAGCACCTCATTTTCTGTAGAATTATATTTGTAGTCAAGTTTCTTCAAATACTGTCCCTTCAACTTCTTCTGCTGATGGTTCTACAAAAGGTAATTTCTATTCTATTTCTCCTTTTCTTTCTGCAAATAGACTTTCCCCATCTCATAAAGCCTTCCTTGCTTCTATTACAACTTCATTAGAACCCAAAACATATAAACAGGCTGCTCATTTTCCAGAATGGCAAAAAGCTATGAAAAATGAACTTAATGCTTTAGAGTTAAACAAAACATGGGAGCTTGTTACTTTACCTAAACATAAACAGATCATTGGTTGTAAGTGGGTGTTTAGAATCAAATACAAAGTTGATGGAACAATAGAGAGACATAAAGCAAGATTAGTGGCAAAAGGCTATACTCAACAAGAAGGCTTAGATTTTTTTGACACCTTCTCACCTGTTACTAAGATTACTTCCATTAGACTTCTACTTGCTGTTGTTGCAATTAAGAATTGGCATATACATCAATTAGATGTGAACAATGCATTTTTACATGGTGAACTACATGAGGAAGTCTACATGGATTTGCCTCCTGGACTACCAAATCAGAACAACAAAGTTTGCAAACTTTTAAAAAGTCTCTATGGTCTTAAGCAGGCCTCTAGACAATGGTTTGAAAAACTGTCCACTCTGATTGTTCATTTTTCATCAAAAAGTCAGCAACATCCTTCATGGCATTAATAGTATATGTCGATGATGTATTATTAGCCAGTGACAGTTTGCAAGATATTGAACTGTTAAAGAAATTTCTGGATGATCAATTTACAATTAAAGACTTGGGGCCATTGAAATATTTTCTTGGACTAGAGGTAGCAAGATCTCATACTGGGATCTCTCTTTGCCAACGAAAATATGCACTGGATATATTACAAGATACGGGCTACATTGGTTCCAAACCTGCAGCATTTCCTGTGGAATCCAAACTTAAACTAACTATTGATGATTCTGAACCATATGAAGATCCATCAGTCTACAGAAAGCTAGTTGGCAGATTGTTATACTTAACAATTACCAGACCAGATCTTGCCTACTCTGTCCAAGTCTTGAGCCAATTTCTGGCAAAACCAACAATCAATCACCACAAAGCAGCAGTGAGAGTACTCCGGTACTTAAAGACTACTCTTGGACAAGGTTTGTTCTTCCCTTCATCCTCAGAACTTCAGTTGAAAGCTTTTTCAGATATTGACTGGGCAGGCTGCATCGATACCAAGAGGTGCATAACAGGTTTTGCAGTTTTCTTGGGAAATTCTTTGATCTCATGGAAATCTAAAAAGCAAGCCACCATTAGTCGATCCTCTGCTGAAGTAGAGTACAGAGCCCTTGCAGCTACAACTTGTGAAATACAATGGTTAATCTATGCACTACAAGACCTGCAGATTGATCACTCTCAACCAACACTCTTGTATACTGATAGCAAATCTGCTATGTCCATTGCCACAAACCCAGTACAACATGAGAGAACCAAGCACATACAAATTGATTGTCATTTAGTTCGAGAGAAGCTGCAGGAAAAGCTCATCAAGTTGTTCTATATTCCCTCTCGGCTACAGCTAGCAGCCATACTCACAAAGGCACTTGGATCATTGCCTTTCCATCATACCCTTCGCAAGATGAACATTCTTAACATACATGTTCATCTTGAGGGGGGGTGTTGGAGTATTGCATCACATATAGATAATATGGAATTAAAGTCAAAAGTAGAAAAGGCTAAGGCTAAAATAGACAATGCAGTGTAGTTTGTTAATTCTGTTACTTTACATTTTCTGTATAAATATGATGTAATAGCAGACTAAGTTTTTCACTTCTTTTCATTTTCAATATTCAATACAACTTAAATTCATTTCCTTATTCTGTCTTCAATCTCTCTTTACTCATTTGATCGAGTTCTTATCAACAAGGCTCGGCACATTTGTTTGAAGGTAAAGCTGGGCAGGTCAGAGATGGAAGATAAGGTGTATTGGAAGCCTTCGAAGGATAGAAATGTCACTGTGAAATCAGGATGGGAGTTTTGCCAAACCAAGTATGAGGAAGTCATGTGGGCAAAGTCTGTTTGGGATCCGTTCATTCCTCTCAGAATTTCTTTTGTATGCTGGAAAGGGTTACAAGGGGATTTGAGCGTACACACCAATGTCCAACGCATGGGCATTTCCTTATGTTCGGCGTGTGTATGATGTGACCTGCCAAAGATTGAAACAATGGACCATGTACTAGGAGAGGAGGAGTTTGCACTGAAGCTGTGGAGAAAGGCATCAGTTATGCTTGAGGTTGAGTATGAACAGCAGCAAAGTTGGAGAGAATGGTCGTGGACTTGGGTTTCTAAGGGAAAACGGTCATCCCAACTAGAACATCTAAAGGGTATCACGCCGGTTTTTATTGTATGGATTCTTTGGATTCGCCGATGCAGGTTGCCCATGGAGGATAGAAATATGTCGATCCAAGCTTGTTGGGAGCATATTCTTTTTTGGTTCAGGAACATTTCTATCAAAATGAAGAGGAAGAAAAGACTAAATATTGCCCATTTTGATATTTTACAGAGGTGTCAGATTCCTGTAGTAGAGGTGTATATTCGTATTCATAGGCCTATTATGTAACTTGTTTCTTAGCTTTGTTAGGTCCTTTCGATAAGCAGTGAGTTTTTTGTTTCCATGTATTCCTTCGTCATAAGTGAGGATTTTTATTAATAAAACTAGGGAGGGGTCACTTTGGACATGTGGCCCTAACTCTTTCTTAAAAAAAAAAAAAAAAAAGTAGATACTGGAGGAAAGTTTCAATACATGGTTGGAGACCTTAATGCCACCATCCAACATGAAATGATGATCAAATGCGAGGTATGTTAGTTTTAACTATTTGCAGACCATTGCAGTGAAGTTTTTACATTTCGATATCTAAGAATTCATGATTTGTTTCTCATTTTCTTCAGGGAAGATCGTTTCAAAGTCAACCTTCTGATTGGGTAACAATTGTCACTTGCAAGGATTCAATGAGTTCAATATTACGTTAAGGCCGTTTATAAACTATTATTGCTATAGGAATTTCTCATGAGTAAATGTCAGGAAACTCTTATTGCAAATATCTCTCTTCACCCTTTTAATCAATGGATTGTGTTGTTTTCAGAACTCGAATGAAAACTCTTATTCATTGTCCTCTGAATCAAATTCTGACGGTACGTACCGAAATTTGATTTTTAAGTACTCTGTGTCCCTCTTTCGAAGCTCTCTCTTGAACTATATATTATTTAGAGTTTTGTTTTATGCATTTCATTGTAGGTGAATCTCCTGGGGATTTCGAAATGTGGAAGGTGAATTTCTCAATCTTTATATAATTACACGTTCCCAGGCCTCTCTTCTCAAACTCGTTTACTAGAGGTTCTAACACGAATATACTTCTTAATTAGCAGGTGAATTCTCTCTCTTTTTTTTCTTTTTTTTGAAAATAACCTCCATCATTATATTCACTAACATCTGATACAAAGTTTATCCTGAATGACAAAGTTAGTCATCTCCTCAGGTACACTTTCTATCCACACATGTTCATCACTTATATTGAAAGAAAATCTAGCTAAATTATGAGCTACCCTGTTACATTCTCTGTAAGTATGCTGTACTCCCCAATCAGGTCTATTCTTTAGAATTAATTTAATGTCTTCTATCATCTGTCCATTCCATTCCCAGTTAGCTTTCCTTCCATTCACAGCTTTAACAACCCCCAAAGCATCACCTTCAAACTCTACTTTTGTAAAGTTTAGCTCAGCACAGTCTCAAAGCTCTCCATAGTGCATGTATCTCTGCAATTGCTGGGTTTGTCACCATCTTCCTCAAGCTACAGAGTGAAGCCAAAACCTCTCCCTACACATCTCTGATCACCACACCTAGCCCCATCATCCCTTCTTTTACTTTCAGAGCCGCATCCTAGTTAGCTTTCACAAAGCTTACCACAGGTTTCTTCCATCTGCATCCATTTCTTCCTATAGCACAACCTCCTTGCTCCATCGTTGTTATTTCTTGGGCCATCTGAAATTCAACTAAGCTATCCTTTGCCTGCTTAAAGAGAATTTTTGGGTCAATAAAACCATTCTCAAAAATAAAGTTATTTCTCCTCAACCATTATTTTCCTCATAACTGTAGCCACCAACTCAAGCTCTTTTATTGCCAACCTCCAGACCATCTTTTCCCAAACCTTATATAAATCCCCTTCACTACTTGACCACTTTTGCACTAGACTAGCCCCCTCTGCCCACACATCAGTAGCACTCACACAACTCCAGACTGCATGGCCAATGGATTCCTCCTCCACTTCACATATAGGGCAACAAGTTTTAACTACAATCTTTCTTTTTGCAAGATTTCTTCTTGTTGGCAAACTGTCATTTAAAGCCTTCCACATAAACATTTTAACAACACCTAGGACCCTTAACCTCCATAGCATCTTCCACCCTTCATCACCTCTCCTAAAAAACTCCCCCTTAATATTCTTTTTTCTGCTCATATCAAGATGATATGCACTTTTCACACTATAAATTCCATTTTTTGTTTGAGCTCATATCTGTTTATCTTGCAGACCTGTTTGACTTATAGGTAGACTACAAACCAAACCTACATCTTTTTCATTCAAGTTGGCTCTCACCAATTCTTCTTTCCACATCCCAGCATCAACATCAATTAGTTCAATAACTTTTGTTGCTGCATCCAACCCTTTAAATGGGGATTGGATAGAAAAAGATGAAGCTCTAGGAATCCATTTATCCCCCAAAATCTTTATACTTTTACCATTTCCCACTCTCCATACTAGCCCCTTCCTTAATAAATCCAGTGAACCCCATAAGCTCCTCCATATCAATGAAGGTCTTTGGCCTAGAGTAGTTTTAAGAATGTCAACATGTCTGAAATATTTTTCCTTTAGCACCATAGCCGCTATAGAATGTGGCATTGTCATCACTCTCCAACACTGTTTAGCAAGTAGAGTATTGTTGAAGCTTTCAAATTCTCTGAACCCCAATCCCCCTTCTGATTTGGATCTCCCCATCTTGCTCCAGCTACACCATTGGATTTTCCTATCATTTTGCTTATATCCCCATCAAAACCTTGCAATTATTGCAGCCATCTCTTTGCACAATCTCTTAGGCAATTTAAACACATTCATATGATAGTTTGGAATTGCTTGAGCTACTGCTTTCAACAGTATTTCCTTTCCTGAGGGAGATAAAAACTGGTTTTTCCAGTTCTTTACTTTCTGCTATACTCTATCTTTTATTCCCCTAAAGGTGTTGTATTTTGATCTTCCTACCATGATAGGTAAGCCCAAATACTTATCACAATCATACTGCACTCCAGCCCCCATTTCCTTCATAAATCTGCTCTTTACAGCCAGCTTCACATTTGGACTAAAGAACATAGTAGTTTTCTATTTATTTAAGCTTTGACCCAAAGCCCTTTCATAAGTCTCAAGAATTCCACATATCTTCTTCCATTTAGCCCCATTAGCTTTCCCAAAAATAAGACAATCATCAGTAAAGAGAAGGTGGGTGACCTTAGTACCTCCCCTCACAACAGAAACCCCTTTTAATTCATTCCTACTAACAGCCTCATCTATCAACGTACTCAGTCCTACTGCACAAAGAAGAAATAAGTAAGGAGACAAGGGATCTCCTTGTCTTAATGCCCTTGTTGGAAAGATAGTTTCCCCAGGTTAGCCATTAACCAGAATTGCATAGGAAACTGATGTTACACACTCCATAATCATCGTGACCCACCTTTCTCCAAACCCCAATCTCTCCATTACCCTTTTCAGAAAGGACCACTCCACCCTATCATATGCTTTTGATATATCTAGTTTCAAAGCCATGCTCCCCACTTTACCCTTCTGCCTAGTTTTCATTGAATGCAAAACTTCATAAGCAGCAATTATATTATCAAATATCAATCTCCCCGGGATAAAAGCTCTCTGCCTTTTTGAAATCACTACATCCAGCACCCCTTTTAATCTATTTTCCAAAGCTTTTGCTATGATCTTATACAGCACATTGCACAAACTTATTTGCCTATAGTCATTGACAGTTTTTGGCTCTTTTAACTTAGGGATCAAAGCCACATAGGTATGATTGAGAGATTGTAACGTACCTCCACCATTGAGAAAATTAAGGGTTGTCTACTCACATCATTCCCAATAGTGCTCCAGAATTTTTGAAGAAAGCTAGCCCCAAATCCATCTGGACCAAGAGACTTCAAGGGGCCAATCGAATTTAAAGCCAATTCTACTTCCTGCCTTGAGAATTCCTTTAGAATTCCTTCTGCAACTTCCCATTCATAGAGTCAGACACCCTTCTATCCATAGCATTCAGAAAAATATCAATCTCCTTTCCTTTTGGTTCAGTTGTTTTATAAACCACAGAATAATGGTTCTTGAAGGCTTTTTCAATGTCTTCATATTCACTCTATAATCTGCCTTGGGATTCCATCACTGACATAATCTGGTTTCTCTTCCTCCTCTGATTTGCACAGGCATGAAAATATTTTGTATTCTTATCCATCAGCCTATACTAATCATTTTTCGCCCTTTGTTTCCATTTCATATCTTCTTGTTCTAGCAAAACCCCCAATTTCTCTCTTCATATTTCCCAGCCTATCCCTGTGTTGAAGCCCCCCATCATCCTGCAACTCTTTAATATTTTTTGTTAACTGATCAATATTCTTCAATCTATCTCTATCTTTCCCCTTAAACCAGTTGACCAGCTCTCCACCACACGTTTTCAGGAGCTTCTGAACCCTCACCATTGGATCAGAATGCAATTGACCATCAGCCCATTTCTGCCTCACCACATCTTCACAACCCTCCATTGTGGTCCAGCTAGCTTCAAACTTAAAAGAAAAACACCTTCGTGGCTTTTTATTGCTTGATTCTGCCAAATTCACTAATAAAGGAGCATGATCTGAAGTTCTAGCAATAAACCCTTCCACCCTCACCACCTTAAACATATCCCTCCACCTATTATTTGCAACACACTTATCCAACCTTTCTTCTGTATAAGAGTTGCTCCAAGTAAATGGGTAACCACAGTATCCTACATCAGTAAGATTATTTCCCACAAGAGCCTCCCGGAATCTACTCATTTGCACTTCAGCTCTTTGCCTTCCCCCTCTCTTTTCATTTTGACATATTATCTAGTTGAAATCCCCAACCACACACCAAGCTAGTTGATCTTTAGGTTTTAATCTAGCCAACAACTCCCACGAAAGGTAGCTCTTCCCAGTTTCAGGATGTCCATAAAACCCTATGAAACACCACACCCTTTTAGTTCCTTCAGTCCTAATTAGAGCATTTATATGCCACTGAGAATAACACACCACTTCAACTTCATTTCCCCTTTTCCAAAACAGAGCTAGACCCCCCCCCCCTTTTCCCACAGGATCCACCACCAAACACCCTTCTATCCCCAATCTTTTTTTCAGACCCTCTAACCTTCTACCTGTCACCATAGTTTCCATTACAAAAACCAGTTTGGGTTGCTTTTCCTTAACCATAAGGCAAAGATCTTGAACTGTTTGAGGGTTCCCAAGCCCTCAACAGTTTCAGCTTATGAAATCCATAATACCTGGAGGAGCTGTCCAGCAACCTCTGCCATACCCACATCCACATTTTCCTCTTCTACTTCCTCTCTTCTAGCTTTTTTCTCACCACCCTTTTCCACAATCCTCCCATCCTTCTCATCTGCAGTACGTTTTTTCCCAAAGCCAACAGTTAGTAGTTCACCAGAGCTAGAACTTCCCCTTGCTCTCCTCTTCCAGCTACTTTTTTTACTCTTTTTTACATTTTTTTCCATAATCACACCCTTACCTTCCAGCACAATCCCCCTCTTGACTTCATCTAACTCCTTATTTAATATCACCTCTGGGCTCAAAGAAACATTCACACAAACACCTAAGCTACCAACCCCCTCACTCCCTTCCTCAATCTCGGTCCCTACGGGATCCCCACCCTTCTCTGTTCTCTCCACCTTCCTAACCCTCCCTACAACCTTATCACACATCCCTTGAACATCTTTCATCCCCTTAACTCCTTCTTCTTTCCCCCACATTCTCCCTCAAACTCACAGATGAGTACAAACAATCATCATTATTTTTACCTGCATTGTCCTATCCTTGAAGTCCCTTCCTCACTGGCCTTCTACGATTATTGACCGTTGCTCTTAGCCATGGGCCATATTGTTTTTCACCTGAGCCTTCAAACGTGCATTCCTAAGCATCATGCACAATCTTACCACAACCGAAGCAGCTACGTGGTAGCTTCTTATATTGAAAGGGAATCCAGAGTCGATCCCCTCCCATCGTCGCAGTTCTACCCCTGGCCAACAGTTTCTTTAGCTCGCATTCTATCTTCACTCTTAGCATCCTCCCCCAGGCCACTCCATCTTCCTGAACATCAACCTCAATGACCCTCCCGATCCTACCTCCTATTTGTTTACCCATCCCCTGATTCATGAAACTCAGCGGCAGATTATGCATCTAAATCCACAAGCCTTCTTGATCAAAATCCAGTCTACTTGTTTGAGTTTCCCCATCAAAATTCTTTAGCACAAACAGAAAGTTATTGAACAACCACGGGCATCCATCCATAACTTTGTTCTTGTGACTAGATTTAGCAAAGGTAATGACAAAACAATTCGTTCCAATTTCCCAAAACTCCAATGGCTTCCTTACCTTCCATATTTTTTCCGTTGTTGACTTCACTACCTCCTTCCCGATCCTTTGCTCATAACAAATTTTCCCTACGACACTCCGAATCTCTTTTTCCTTCATCTGATTCTGTTCCCCCCTTTCCACCACAATCGGACAGTTTTCCTCCTCCGTAAGCTTCAAATGTGCCCATCTCTCCTTCATTTCCTCCATACCTACACTCTACCCACCGTCGTGAATAGATACTCTTTCAACCTCCTCCGTCGAAACAGAAAGTACTGACTCACTCCGCCTCAATCGCTTTCAGGAAAATGGTTTAGAGCAGACTCAGCAATAATAACAGGTGAATTCCTCTTAATTTGTCATCTCATGCATCATGTCATATTTTACTATTGAAAAATCAGTGGTTCAAATTTCAAATACACCTAGAAGAGGAGCGAATATGTGTTTTCCAAAGGACTATTTAAATTAACAATCAATCAATCAAATGACAATTAGAGATATATAACCAATATATCAATTTTGATAAAGAAATGAAAACTCACACCAATGAACTTAACAATACGTGAACATAACATAATGTCATGGAGGTTTGTTTATCAAGAGAGAATCAATCTTGAATGCTTAATGAATCTTCTTAGGATTTTCTCTCAAGAATACAATAAATACGACGATTTTGGCTTTTCTCCACACCTTAGAAATCGTGCATATTATTTTATTTATATTTATGGTTTGATTATGCTATTTAGAGAGTCCAAACCTTAGTAAAAAAAAATTATTCTTAGGATCGCAAGAACAAAGGTTGTGTCAGCCTATCGAACGAATTTTTTGTCTAGTATTTCAGTCATGACATTGTTGTACTATTTTGACCAAGTAAACATTGGAATTTGAATATTCTTTTGAAACACAAATTTTTTTCAATGAGTTAGCTTTCCAACGTCACTAAGATAACGTTAATCTGATATGGAAATCAAAAGTTATGGCTGATTTACTCTAACTTGATCGATCTCATGAAGGTTTTGAATTTGCAATCTCGGCATAATTTGCAATCATGGCTGCTAGTAATAAGTGAATGTCATAATTTGAAATACTTGTGTTAAAAGAACTAATTTCCAGAGTAGAAAAATATTCTGTTATATATATTTCAAATGTAATTATATGAGCTTTATATACAAAGCTGTTAAGCTGTACCCAAACCCTCATTAGTTAAAATACAATAATAGTAAGTTAACTGCTTTCCTATATACACGTGTAAAAATAGTAAAGCATAAAAATATGTATTGTAAAACTTATTACTCCCCCTCAAGATGGACTATATATATTTACTAGTCCCATCTTGCCAATGAGATGATTAAATTGATACAATTCGAGAGCTTTAGTTAGAATATCTGCTATTTGGTTAGCAGACTTTACATGAAACAGTTTGATAATCTCATCTTCATGTAGCTTCTCCCTTACAAGATGGCAGTCCAATTCAATATGTTTGGTCTGTTCATGATAAACATGATTGGATGAGATGTGAATTGCAGCTTGACTATCACAATATATGAGAGCAGCTTAAGAGTGCTTGATACCAAAATCTGTCAACAAATTTTTTATGCAAATCACTTCACACACTGCTGCTGCCATTGCCCTATATTCTAATTCTGCTGAAGATTTGAAAATTGTGTGTTGCTTCTTTGATTTCCAACTGACCAAATTATCCCCCAAGAACACAGTATAACTAGTAGCAGACCTCCTAGTGTCAGGGCATGCTGCCCAATCAAAGTCTGTATATATCTTAAGTTGAAGATCAGTGGAAGAAGCAAAGAAAAACAAAACACAAGCATTCAAACACTCTAAGATGTAAGTAAGAAGGAACTTTATGATATAAAAGTTCAAAAGGACTTTTATTTGAAAGAAATGGGCTTGGTGTTCTATTAATGAGATAGACAACAGTAAGAATATTGTCTCCCCAATAGCATACAGGAATTTTAGCATGAAAGAGCAGGGACCTTGCCACATTGAGAATATGTTGGTGTTTACGCTCCATAATAGAATTATGTGGTGGAGTAGCAACACAACTCAATTGATGAAGGACCCCTTTAGAAGCAAAGAAGGACTTTAGAGCAAATTTAGGTCCATTATCAAACCTAAGGACTTCGATTTTAGCAGAAAACTGAGTTTCTATATGAACAAAGAAAGACTGCAAAAGGAAACCAGTTTCAGATTTAGATTTCATTAGGTAAATCCAAGTAGCTCTAGAAAAATCATCTACTATGGAAAGAAAATATCTAAATCCTTCTTTTGTGGGAATTGACATTGGACCCCATATATGACAATGCACTAAATCAAAGGAAACAGTACATTTATTATTGCTAATTGGAAAAGGCAAATGTTTTTGTTTAGCAATAGGACAAGTGGTACATGAATCAAACTTAGAAGACAAATGAGGAATGTGTTTATTCAAAAATTGTAATGTTGAAAAACATGGATGTCCTAATCTAAAATGCCACAAGGCGACATTAGATTGGACAGACACACAAGTAGGGATAGGAGAATCACTGTTTATAGCATAAAAATTTGAAATAGTCAACTTGTAAAGGCCATCATGCAATTCACCCATCCCAATCATCTTCCAAGTGACCAGGTCTTGCAAGAAACATTTGTCAGCTTTAATAATTAAACAACAGTTTAAGGATTGGGTGATCTTGCGGACAGAAATGAGACTGAATGAAAATGTGGGGACACATAGAACATTGGTTAAGATGAGGGTGGGGCTCAGGATAATGTCACCAATGTGTGTAACATTGGCATAAGTACCATTTGGCAGCTGAACTGAATTGGACACAGCAGTTGGTGGACTGGTGTATAGGCTTGGAGAATGGACCATGTGGTCTGAAGCTCCACTGTCGATTATCCAAGAGGAGGAACCAATGGAAGGTGCAGCAAGACAAAAAGAAGTAAGGTTAACTGAGAAATTAGGAACCAAGGCCATATTAACTGATGGAATGACAGTAGAAGGATATGGTTGGAGTAAAGCTAGCAATTGTTGATATTGATCCACGGTGATAGGAAAATTGTTGGACTAAGTATCAACAACCATAGAGGACTGTTGACCTGAATTAGCTGAGACAGATCCAGCTCTGGATTTATCCTTAAACTTATAGTTAGGAGGATAACCATGCAGTTTAAAGCATTTGTCAATAATGTGTCTAGCAAGACCACAATGACTACAGAGAAGTCTGCTACGTGCATTTCCTTTAAAGTTCTTAAAGGAATTCTCAAATTTAGCAGCCAAAGCAACAGATTCAACAGAGAACAAATGAGGAATGCAATGACTAACAAGTCGTTGCCTCTCTTCTTGTACAACAAGAGAAAATGCCTTATTAATGGAAGGCAAAGTTTCCATCATCAAAATTTGACCCCTCACATTGTCAAAAACATCATTGAGTCCCATCAGAAATGTCATAACATAGGTCTGATGATGATATTGAGCAAAAATCTTTGAGGAATTGCATGTGCAACCATGACAATGACAGATAGGTAATGGTTGATAATTCAAAAGTTCATCCCATAGTACCTTTAAATCTGTGAAATACGTATTAACATCACTCTGTTCTTGACGTAATGCAGAAATAGCAGTTTGCAACTCAAAGATCCGAGGTCCGTTACCTTGAGAGAAACGTTCCTTCAACTCGAGCTACATTTTACATGAGAGGAATCAACATAGATTACACTCTGAGCAATTTTAGAAGACAAAGAATTAAGAAGCCAAGACAACGCAATGGTGTCGCATTTGCTCCAGGAAGAAAACAGAACAGCAGTCTTAGCTAGAACAGGAAGAGATCCATCGATGAAGTCGAGTTTATTTTGCGCCTTCAAGGATAGAAATATTCAGCGAGACCACGAATGGTAATTACTATTGCTCAGTTTCTCACTCACCAAAAGAATGCCAGGATGATCAGCATTGGTGAGGAAATAGGGACTTTGTGGATCAAATTCGACATTAATAGCGAAATTAGTGGAATTTACATTATCACCTTCAGCCATAATCGAAAGAGGAAAGTTGCGCAAAAGAGGAAAGTTGCGCGAAAGAGGAAACTAGAAAGAAACCCCAATATCTTCTGATGCCATGTTAAAAGGACTAATTTCTAGAGTAGAAAAATATTCTGTTATATATATTTCAAATGTAATTACATGAGCTTTATATACAAAGCTGTTAAGCTTGTACCCAAACCCTCACTAGTCAAAATACAATAATAGTAAGTTAACTACTTTCTCATATACACGTGTAAAAATAGTAAAGCAGAAAAAATATGTATTGTAAAACTTATTAACTTTTTCTCACCATCCATTGCAACATTTCTTGTGGAATTGGAAAAAATAGAAGTTAAGGATTGCAATGAAATGGAAGCAATTCTATTATTAATTTGAAATACTTGTTCTCACCCTCTCTCTCTCTCTCTCTCTCTCTCTCTCTCTCTCTCTCTCTCTCTCTCTCTCTCTCTCTCTCTCTCTCTCATAGATTCATATGTATTAATGCACGTGTGTTATGCTACATGTGCCATTCTCTTGTGGTATGACATATCTCTTTCCCCTTGCAGACTGGGCTGCTTAGTGCATACATCATCAAAAAGTTGTATTTTGGAAGGTACGTTTGTCAGAATTGGAATGATCGAGTCAGTTGCTTTTACTGGTATTGCAACAATAGTATTCCATTGTTATTATACTAAATTAATGTTGAAAATGGACCTAGTCTCATAATAAGAGGGTGCCTTGTTTGGTCTTTAGATCGTACGCTAGGTTTTTCTTTGTTGAAGAAACCTTTAAGGTCTCTTGATTTGTCTTCTGAAGAAACCTTTAACTGATGGAGGAAAGAAGTGTTAGAATCATTGATTGAGCTGCATTATTGCATATTTTATACATTTAAAACTAATATATTTTTAGTTGTTTTATTATTTTATCATTGGTTTTAGATGGAAAAATGGTTAAGAGGCATAACACAACACAACACAATTTTATCATTGGTTGTGATTTAAATTGATTAAATATTCTCTCTATGCACAACACAATTTTAATATTTTATTTTTCATCTTTTGTCTAATTTTATTTTTATTTTCAATTATTTATTTATTTTAGTTTCTTTGTCTAGTTTTATTTTTGTTTCTTTAATTATTTATTTTTGTTTCGGCACAAATAAATTTTATAAGTGGGAGACATAAGGACTTGGAATTAGGAACGGGTGCAAGCAGCACTTATTTGTAGGTTTATTTTGAAAGCCTATATAAGGACTTGGAATCAGACGGAGAAAACTGGTCAGATTTTAGGAATGGGAAGTAGAGAAATAAAACAGTTAAGAGTTTGTAATTAGGAGTAGGAGTAGAGTAGAGTAGAAGTACTATTTTAAGTGTGATTTTATTTTCTAGTTTTATTATTTTTATTTTATTTCAGTTTGAAGTTATGATAAACATGTCTACATTTTCGTACTAAGGTTAGAGGTGAAGTCTAATGATTTAAATATTGTTTTGGATCAACAATAGACTTTATATTGTGAGTTTGATCAATTGAATGGTATTATTATTAAAAAATTTGATTATCTATATACTTTTCTTGATCCATTGTGATTTTCGAATACATTGGATGCTTGAAGAATCCCTGTGGTAATCAATTGGACTTGTGAATGTTTCTACCATAAATTGTTCAAATTTAATCTTTAGTGATCGAAACAATTTTTGGTGTTATTATTAGAAACTTTGATTATCTATATACTTTTCTTGATCCATTGTGATTTCTGAATATATTGGATGCTTGAAGAATCTCTGTGGTAATCAAATGGACTTTTGAATGTTTATACCATCAATTATTCAAACTTAATATTTGGTGATTAGTTTTCTTGGGCTTAACAGTTAAATTTTTCAGTTATACGGAATCATTATTCTAGTTTAACTGAGCTAAATTGATTGGAAACAATACTCTAGATTATTAGACGGATTCTCGAAACCTTAGTCATTCTTCATATTGATTTATTTTATTAGTTCAGTTATATTTTGTTACTTTAAAAATCCTCATCTCAGTAATCTCCTCTTTTTGATTGCACGCTCCTTTTAATAATCTATTTGTATTTCATTCTCTTTATCACAATAGTCAATCCCTGTGGATTCGATCCTGTAAGGTACTACAACACATGTATACTTGCAGGTAAAACTGCTCTGGATTTTTGGTTCATTATTTTGAGTGAAAGTTCAGCCGCAACAATCATATACTCAAACCAAACTCTGATAATACAAGTTTTCTCATGATTTAGGCACTCTATGGATGGTGAAGTTGCTCTTATGATGCTTATGGCATACCTTTCATATATGTTGGCTGAACTAAGATGTCTAATATATAGTTTAATGGCACTTGTTTCTCTTTCTATGCTTCAAATGCTTTATGGAGACGGCAAATTTGATAGATTGCTAATTATTATTCATCTCACTAAAATGCTACTGTATTTAATCTGTTATGCAGTTGTTCTATTTGAGTGGCATTCTCACGGTATTCTTTTGTGGGATTGTGATGTCCCATTACACCTGGCACAATGTGACTGAGTGTTCGAGAATCACTACCAAGTAATTCTTCTTAGAAGCTATCAAGCCATTTTAACCCATTTTTCATATGTAGAACAAAGGTCAATTTGTCATATACCTAATGCTTTACGTTTGCCTTCAAATTATCAGAGTCATGCTTTTGCAACCCTTTCATTTGTTGCTGAGATCTTTATCTTTGTTTATGTTGGAATGGATGCCTTAGACATTGAAAAGTGGAGATTTGTCAGTGGCAGGTATTATCAAGCATAAGACCAGACGACTAACTATTCCTTTTAGTTCCAAGCTCTTAATATGTTGAACCTTATATCTATTAGCAGTAGATACTCATAAAAAGAAAATATCTATTACCATAGCATCATCCAAGCTCCATTAAGGGTCAAACTTGAAATTCCCAAAGTATCATTGTATGTTAATGCAGCGAAAATATCTACCAATTCACTCAACAAATTGGTTAGTCTTCAAGTATGCAATTAATAATATAAAATAAATAAACTTGCATGACACAACGATTGGTTACGAAGGGAAACCCTTTAAAGAACTCTTTAAAGGTAAAACCATACGGGGCAGCCAAATCCAAGAAAGTCTATTTTATTATTTGAAAATCAATTACAAGTAAAGTTCAATTACAAAACCTTTGCAACTTGACACTCTTACTTGCCCAGACAAATGACCCATTTGTCTTCTACTGCAGTAGCAGCTAGAACCTCTGACGATCTTCAAATATTGTCTTTCCTCCTAGAACTCTAGAGACTGAAGTCCAATCATACGATCCTCAAGCTCGGAGCACGATCACACTTAAGGAGAGATGAAAATCCAAGTAAAAATCCTCAAGAGAATTTTCCCTTCATAAGCACTCGAAATATATCTCAATAATCCTTAATCAAACTCCTTACTGAGTTAGGAAACCGAATTCCTTTAAATATTAGATCTGGAAAGAGTCCCAGTTGAAGTAGGATTCTACTGACAGGCAAAGACATTCGTGAGAGTGTTTCCTGACGGATTGTTGACGTGTTGCAATAACACTTCACTGTGATTACTGATCTGTGTTCAGTTTATGTTCTGGATAATTGCAGATCATTTTTGAATTCAAATTTCACATGACTGACTTATCTAAACAATCTTAATGACTTCTAGATAAACCCAATGTTGTTTAAAGATAAAGTCAATATTTATTTTACATCATCCAAATTCACACACAATGAAAGGATAAACCTTACCATTTTAGTCACCTAGTCATATCCAACTTCTCAACTAAGTCACCTAGTCCTAGCCAAACTTTTACATTTACAAAACTAATTTACTTGGCACATCTTCTGACGTCACATTAAAAGAGCCCAATTTGGCCTCTTGATATGCCAAGGGTTTGTATTTTCTGAGAATTAGTTGATTCATTTACAATGGAAAGAGAAATTGCAAATATGTTGCTTGTTGTTATGGTCTTTACCATTAAGCTTCTTAGCTATCAAGAATATGGGTGTGTTCCATTGTTCAAATCTCCATTGGACGAGTGCTTGCTATCAGATGCCTGCTTCCTCCATATTTATTCTTTATTATTTTTTTGGCAATAGCATCATGCACAGAATTTTATGTAGATACAATTAAAATGGATCAGTTCCACCATGCTTCCAATTGAGGTTTTGGGTGAGCTCTATATATATGTTATTTTCTTAAGAGTAACGATGCTTCTTAGAGGAACATGAAAACCAACTGCCCTTCACAAGAATTTTTGTAAGAAAAAAAGTTACATTTATGGTTGCTTTTGTGTTAGGATTGCTTGCAATATTGTATGAATGAGTTTTGCATATGAAATTTCAATGTTCTTGGTAAAGGTAATAACACTTAATATTTGTTTCTGGTCAGGTGTTTGGTTTGCTGACTAAACCTCTTATAAGGTTCTTGCTTCCACATCCAAGATACACAGCCAGCAAGGTACAGTTAGATCCGTCCACTCCAAAATCAGTAATTGTGCCTTTTCTTGGAGAAGGGTATGGTTCTGTGCCTCTTCTTGGAGAGGGGCAGGATTCTGAGTTTGACCTTCAAATTACTCGACCAAGCAGCATATGTGCACTCTTGGCCACTCCTACTCACACTGTTCATCGGTACTAGCGTAAATTCGATGATGCCTTCATGCGCCCTGTATTTGGTGGCTACGGTTTTGTTCCCTTTGTTCCTGAGTCACCAACCAAATGGAGTTTTCATCAAGGACAATAAGTAGGCAACCAAGAAAAGATGTAGATGTGTTGTAGATTGTATACATCTTCTGGACAGTAAGGCACCACATGCCTTTGAACCAGCTTGTGAAATATTTGCTTCTGCACTGGGATTGTCAGCTACCTAGAAACTTTCGGACCGCCACAAAAAACCTCCACAGAAATTGCTGATACTCACCAAAGGTGACACCCGCACGTCTTCAGCCACCAGAAACTACCCAAAAACTGCCGACAAGCACCAAACTGCACTGCTTAGAACAGATCACGGCAAACCATCACAGACGTAGCCAACCACCACACAGCCACCCATAGAAGGAGTTGACCACCACAAAAACTGCCGACTGCACCACAGCTGCCCAACCACCATGAGAAGGCACCAAAAGAAGGAGCCTGCAAGGCAAAACAGTGTTCGCAACACCCAAAATAACTCCGACCGCCACCAAATACTCTAGCCCACAAGTGAAAACACCACAGACAGCTCCGAATCCCAACCAAGAATACCAAAAAACAAGAGAAACTTGCAGAAATAGCGAGAGAAAAAATAAATTCCTCCCATCGCAACACGCCATCACTCAAGGATTAAGACCATAGAGATGAATATCAGAGTTGGGGCTCTGGTATCATGTCAAATTGGTCTGAATACCTCTTTCCATTGTTTTCCTTCATTTATATAGAAAAGGGTTACAGCCGAGCACTGTTTGTTCAGCGCGATTCCAAAGATTAATTGCTGCTAGTTTTACTGTACAAGCTATCTATTTAGTTTACTGTACACGTTATCCATCTACACGTTAAGTCTATTTACAGCCAAGCTATTTATCTGCTATACTATCTAGGTATAGAAAGCATCTCTGTAAAAGTATCTCCGTAACAGTTACTACATGAACATCTCATGGCTTCCATGTGATTTTAGTAACGTTCAATCCATCAAACAACAAATTCTTTCATTCAAGCATAATCTCATATTTCATCAAAGATCGTGAAAGGAATCTAACCTTAACTTTTCTCTTAGCATAACGTAAATAATCATCAAAAGCACATCATATTTTCATACATAACACTAATATTCACAGAACGCATGCATTTATATGATCATACTATTTACCTCTTAGCGCTGCTTCCTAATTTCCAAGTGGTAGCGCGTTACCTATACCAGGTACTCGACGTTACTAATTTTCTAGAAAAAGTGTTGAAATACTCTACGTATAATAGAATTTAACTAAAATAATAGGCTCCATAGTATACTTTAAAAATATACTTTAAAATCCCTTAAATACTTTCTATAAAAATTGTGTCTTTGGGTTCATAATTATTCATATAAAACTTTGGGCTAGCTTAATTCCAGCCCAGCTCCTATTAAAGGAAATAGCTAAATAAAAATCACTAAGACATTGTTTTTTTGTAAAACACCACTAGCCCACTTTAAAACAATAAAACAGTTTCTGTCAACCCAAAATTAACCCACTTAAATTGTTATAGTTTCTAAAATAAGCCCAACAAGTTCATTTAAAAACTAGGCCCAATACCAACTCAAGGAAGCACCAGCCGAATGGGCTTAAGGCCCAAGGCCCAAGGCCCACTCTAATTTCAAGGATAAAAGCCCTTGGGGGAAGATTAGCCTCCTATAAGGCTTCTGGCCGAATGGGCCTAAGGCCCATGACCCACTTTAATATCAAAGGCAGAATACACAAGTCTGAGAGATGTTTGTGAGAGGGGAGGTGTCATGCGATACTCACCGAGAGGAGGATCAGCCGCGACGACTGCTCTGGGTGGCTGGGAGTTTCAAGCGGTGCTATTGGGAGGTCCCTATGGTGGTGCGACACAAGAGAGGGAATGAGTGAGAGAGAGAGAGAGAGAGAGTTAGAGAGAGAACTGCCTAGCAGAGAATAACAGAGAGAGGAGGGAGAAAGATTCAGGTGTGGACTTACTGGAAGGAGTGCGAGGCGGAGGGAGGTGCCTGTCGGCAGGTTCTGTGGCTGCAATGAGGTGATCCGACTCTTCTAGTGGTCGACGGAGGACTGAGTAGAAAACACCGTTGTTTCTAGTATTCATGGAGGAGAGAGAACGATGGAAAAGAAGCTTAGAGGTGTCGACGCACGTCGTGGAGGAAGGAGAGCTTACCGTCGGCGTGCTCTGTTGTAGTTTCTGACGAGGTGGCTGACTTGGTATGAAGAGTAGTGCTACGGTGGCTATTGGGAAGTGGTTTTGGCTGCTATGGTGGCTAGAGTGTGTAAGTTTCATGGTTTTTGCTAAGGGTCTCGTGGGTTTTATAGATGAAGGGTAGAGAGCTATCGTGAGTGATCTGGAGAGATTTAAATTCGACTAACTTTGGAAAACTAGTCCCATAAGGAAAGAAACACTGAGAGGATATAAGAGTTTTGAAGCGTTTGAGTTGGAAGTTAGTTTCAAATAAGGAAACTACCTAATCTGGGAGACCAAACAAAAAAATAAAAGAGCCGTATAGTTTAACAGTAGAGAAATCATATTCAAAACAAATTACTACCTTAAAACGTATCTAATAAAATAGTAATAATAATAATAATAATAATAATTATAATTATAATTATAAAAAGACACTTTTGGGATCTGGATGTTACACATGTTAACAACCTATTTCCATTGAAGAGACTTTGGTGTTCAAGGTGCCATTGAGAGCTGTGTTTTTTCGCTTGTGCAACCTCTTTTGGGAAGATTCTCACCATGGATAATTTAAGAATTCCTAGAGACTTGTCTAGGTGCACAGTGGGCCTGTGGGTGAGCCTATCCCTCTGAATTATTTGTTACCAGATCAATCTAGTGTTTCAAACTAGGTATTTCGCAAGGTGAAGGAAATACAACAATGTGTGGGGATGAAGTGTAAAGGCTTTGAGGAGCAGTTTATGGCTTTGCTTACCGTCATTGAAGTGGGGCACCAGCAACATAGGAATGCTAACCTAAAAAACCAGCTGGAGCTTAAGAGGTTAACATGGTAGCTGAATTATGAGGGCAGTTCTAGCAGGGACAGATCAAAAGGGAAGGGGCTAGCCTCCCCTCAATGAAACCCAAAATTGTGTCGTGGAATGTCCGCGGGCTCAATGAGGCCAATAAGCATTGCCAAATAAAAAACTTGCTTCATGAGTGGAAGGCGGATATTGTATGTTTACAGGAGACTTAGTTGAAATTAATTACTAGAAGAATTGTGCAAAGTTTATGAAGTTGTGTCCATGTGGATTGGGTGTCTTTGGTATCTAATGGGGCATCAAGAGGTGTATTGGTGATGTGCGATAGACGGGTGGTGGAGAAAAGGGAGGAATTCATAGGGGTGTTCATGATGGCATGTTCCTTTGAGAGTGCGACAAATAACTTTCTATGGGCTTTTGCACGTGTCTATGGACCAAACTTAGACAACAACATAAGACTATTGTGGGAAGAATTAGCTGGAGTTCATAGCTGGTGGGACCTTCCATGGTGCATTGGTGGGGTTTTTAATGTCATAAGATTTACAAGTAAATGGTCCGGAAATAGAAGACTGCGCCAGCAATGACAGAATTTTTGGAGTGCATTTTTTATTCGAACCTAGTGGATCTGCCTCTAGTGGGACGTTCTTTAACGTGGTCTAATAATCAGACGTGGTCTCAACTGGATAGATTCTTAATATCACCAGAATGCGAAAGTCATTTTCAGGATGTATGTCAAAAGAGAATGCCTCGTCTTTGTTCGGATCATTCACCTATCATGTTGGATTGTAGTGGTCTCTAAAGAAGGCATCGGTACTTTAAATTTGAAAATATGTGGCTGAAATCGAAAGGCTTTGTGGACAGGGTCAGACAGTGATGGTCCTCATATCAGATACAAGGTAGCCCTAGCTTCATCTTTGTTGGTAAACTAAAAGCTCTACAAAAGATTAAAAACTTTGAAACACTCAATCTTTTGGTGATATAGGGGAATACAAGAAAAGTAAGGTGATGGAGATCCAGGAGTTAGAGAAGATACAAGAGGATTAGACTCTCACACATGAAGAATTAACTCGCAAGACATTGTTGCTCGCAGCTCTTGAGAGGATTATTTTAATAGAAGAGACTTCTTGGCATGAAAAATAAGAGTATTATGGTTAAAGGAAGGAGATTGAAGCACAAAGTTCTTCCACATAATAGGTAACTTTCATAGAAGAACCAACAACATTGAGATGCTGAAATTGATGGTGTTGATTGTAAGGAAGATCAAGTGATTCATAATCATGTAGTTGATTTTTTTGAGCAATTACTTACCGAGCAGGTGGGATGGCGGCCAAAGCTTGATGGGCTTGGTTTTGAGTCCATTGGGCCACGTGATGTTTGTTGGTTGGAGAGGCCTTTTGAGGAGGCAGAGGTTCATGAAGTGGTGAGGAGAATGGTCAAAGATAAGGCACCGGGTCCTGACAGCTTTTCTATGGGCTTCTTTCAAACATGTGATGTTTGTTGGTTGGAGAGGCCTTTTGAGGAGGCAGAGGTTCATGAAGTGGTGAGGAGAATGGTCAAAGATAAGGCACCGAGTCCTGACAGCTTTTCTATGGGCTTCTTTCAAACATGCTGACACGTGTTAATGAATGATCTTATGAGGGTGTTTCAGAAGCTATTCTCGACTGGAAAATTTGAGACAAGCCTTAACGCTACTTTTCTTGCATTGATACCAAAGAAGGTTGGGGCAGAGGAGATTAGGGAGTTCCAACCCATTAGCTTAGTAAATTGGGTATACAAGATCATTTCCAAGGAGCTTCCGAATTGTCTAGGTGAGGTATTGGAGACGATAATTAAAAAATCCCAAAATGCATTTGTAAATGGTAGATAGATTTTAGACACAGTTCTTATTGCCAATGAATGTCTTGACAGTAGATTGAAAGCTGGCACTGCAGGGATCATTTACAAGCTGGACATGGAGAAGGCGTACAACCACGTTAACTGGGATTTTCTACTTTACCTTCTTGGGAGGTTTGGTTTTGGGAAAAGGTGGTGGTCGTGGATTTGCTGGTGCATATCAACGGTGAAATTTTCAGTTTTGATAAATGGAAGCCTAGCTGGTTTTTTTAATAGCACACGAGATTTAAGACAAGGAGACCTTGTCCCCACTGCTCTTTGTTATTGTGATGGAGGCGTTAAGCAAAATGACCTTGGCACTAGTTAATGATGGTTTCATGGCTGGCTTCTCGATTGAAGCCCTAGATAGGAGAATTATTAATATTTCTCATTTATTGTTTGTAGATGACACACTTATCTTTTGTGAGGCAAATCATAACTAGGTTTGAGCACTGAAGGCCCCTCTCCTTTGTTTTAAAGTAGGGGTCCGGTTTGAAAGTGAACTTTGACAAATCAAAGAGGTGCCAATTGGAGGTGTTCATAATATAAGACAGTTGGCTAGCACTCTGGGGTGTAAGATTGCCTCTCTTCCTATGACTTACCTTGGACTCCTGTTGGGGGCTACCTTGAAAGCTTCTTCATTATGGGACATGGTGATTGAGAAAGTAGAGCGGAGACTGGCAGGATGGAAGAGAATGTACCTATTGAAAGGTTGTAGGATTAACTTGATCAAGAGTACATTATCTAATCTACCAACTTACTTTCTGTCTCTATTCCCTATCCCAGCAAGTGTGGCGGTCCAAATTGAGAAACTTCAATGTGATTTCTTGTGTAGTGGAGTGGGTGAGGAGTTCAAATTCCATCTAATCAACTGGGAGAAGGTATGTTGCCCTATCTCCAGTGGTGGTTTGGGTATTAGAAATATAAGAATTTTTAATTGGGCGTTACTTGGAAAATGGCTGTGGAGATACAATAAGGAATCGAAAGCCCTATGGAATTTGGTTGAGAGAAAACATGGAGGCTTATAGGGGGGCTGGTGTACTAAAGAAGTGAGAGGGGCTTATGGAGTGGGATTGTGGAAACACATAAGAAGAGGATGACGGTCTTTACTCTACACACAAGATTTCTTTTGGGTGTGGGTTCTAGGATTAAATTCTGGAGTGATATTTGGTGTGGTAACAATGCTTTAAAGAATTTATTTCCTTCACTTTTCCAGGTTGCGAGTGCCAAAGAAGTTTCAATGGCTAAAGTCACAGTAATATTGAGGGAGCAAATCCAACGGAATATCAATTTTAGTAGGGCGACACAAGATTGGGAAATGAGCAGCTTTGAAGACTTTTTCAGCCTTTTGTACTCCATAAAACCGAGTAACCAGTGAGAAGATATGTTGTGGTGGATACCTGCAGGTAAAGGTTTATTCTCGGTTTGCTCTTTCTACAAGTCTTTAACACAAGAGCCAAATATTCAATTTCTGTGGAGAAGGCTTTGGAGACATAAGGTGCCTCCCAAAGCAGCATTATTCGTGTGGACAACTTCCTTGGGTTAGATCCTCACAATTGATAATTTGAAAAAATGCAGGGTGATCATTGCAGATTGGTACTACATGTGTAGGAATGGGAGTGAGTCTGTGGACCATCTCCTACTACATTGTGAGACAACTGGAGTGTTATGGTGGTAGGAGCGCAATGATCGGACGTTCGAAGACAAAGAGAGATCGATGGAGGAACTAAAAGCTTTTTTATTAGAACTCTATGTACTTGGGCCATTGCTGTTAACTGTAATGGCCTGGATTTACATGATTTTCTTGTCTCTATTGCGCTTGCATAGTTGGGGCATACCTTTGTAATGTACTTAGCTATGCCGATTCATTGATTAATAAATTGTTTACTTATAAAATAAAAAAATAAAAAAAAGGGGTTTGGCATGAGTTAGGGGTAGATTATGTGCCAGCTCACTGGTGGGTAAAAATGCTAGATGAAAATGAAGTTACTAGAGTGCTATTTTGGAAGGTCAAAAAAAGAATTAGCTTATGGTTTAATATTCTCAATATTAAGCTTGAAGATTATATCGCGGGCATAACCATAGGCTATTGAAATCATATGCGTAACAATTATGTACCAATCGATTTTCATAATTTTTTTTAAGCTTGTCTTGTTAAGTGGTAAAATTTTGACCACCGATAATTTAAGAAAGCGTGGTATGTGTGTAGTTGATTGGTGCTTCATGTGCAAGAAAGATGAGGAATCTATAAATCATCTTTTTCTTCATTGTGAGGTGGCCAAGTCTTTGTGGAATGAGATTTTTGGTCGGAAGGGTATTGATTGGGTGATGCCTAAGGAAGTGGTGGATCTTCTTGCATGTTGGAATGGTTTTGAAGGAAGAAAACGTGATGCTGCCATATCGAAGATGATTCCTTTGTGCTTGATGTGGTGTCTTTGGTTGGAAATGAATGGGATATGCGTCGAAGACAAAGAACGCTCATTAGGAAAACTTAGGGATTTCTTCTTTAGTACTTTGTGTTTGTGGGCTAGGGCTCTTGTATTGAATGCTGATAATTTTCAGGATTTGCTTTAGCCTCTTTTCATTTCTAGTGTGAAGTAGGTATTTTCTTTGTATACGTCCTGTGTACTTGGGTTTTGCCCATTCATGGTAATAAAAAAAAAATTTTTAAAAAAGAGAGTACTTCTTAGGCATCTTGAAGTGGACACTTGCTGCAATCTATAGTGTAATGGACCCCTTCAATGACTAATTTGAGATAGTCAATCTCCAAGAAGTAGAGAGAGAGAGAGAGAGAGAGAAACCTAAGATGAATATCAAATTCCCGTTTCCTTTTCCCTCCAGATTTCATCTATTTATACATCCCTTATTTACAAATGACATTGTATGATCTTCTACAATTATTCCCAATTAAAACGACACCGTCCCAAACCTGACTCTGATACCATGTCAAATTGGTTTGAATGCCCTTTCCATAGGATTTCCTTTCATTATATAGAAGAGATTTTACATCAGTGTTGCCATATTTCCAACGCCCAAGTGCTATACAAGGTAAGTATCTTCAAACGTATTTACAACCTAATTATCTGCTATATATACAAGCTAGCTATAAGGAAAGCATCCTAAAATATTACAAATCAAATATTATAGTATCAGTCAAATATTAAAGTATCCTAAATTATCTCCGTTAACAATAACACCCTTCTACTAACACACACGACGCCGTTCTAACACTACACGACTTGCAGCTTTTCTACCAAAGTAAACGACAACAACTACACTTCAACTAACAAAACCGTCATTCCACTGCAACTCATCCAACTCCTTCATGGCTGCTTGACAGCAGCTTCTACTAATTCTTAAGCCATGACACATAGGCTACCAACTTGTTCCTTGTTCCTTGTTCCGAGCGTGAAATTGCTGGAGCAATCAGTATGACTGGGACATTACATATTTCAGTGTTGTATTCTGGGCTAATACGTGATTTATATTTCTTCTTTTTATTTAAGGGAAAAAGGTATTTTAGTAAAAATATGAGACAATTTGAAATATTATTTTGATTAATTGTGGTGTGGTTTCTCTCGATTTTTTTGGAGTACTACTGAGCCTGTTGTTGTAATCATTGGTTATTTACAGAAATTTCTCTCTCTTACGCTGTCTCTCTCACGCACACAAGAAACCTATTCTCATCATGCAGTAACTGTGAAGTATACTTATCATGTTATGCTGTATCAAAATTTGCTTTCATTACATAGTGCTTTGTAATATGTATCACCGAGTATATATGATATTTCTTTCCTTCTGTTTTGTAAAATATGCTCATCATGTACTTACTGTTTTATTCTAAGGTAGAATATATTTAGGCTATATTTTTTGTGAAGAAATGCTCTTTTTCCCGTCCATTTTTTCTAATACAACGACTTGAGTATCATCCTTTACAGTGGACTGTGCAAATTGAGCCGAAATTTCATGAAGATGCAAGTAATTTAGAAGAATTGGTTCCTTTTGAGGAGTGTATTGAGTTGCATTCCAGTGAAAAGGCAGTTGTGAGGGCTCCTGAGTATCTCCTTCTTACTTGCAATGGGCGTAGCTTCAAGTTAGTTAGCATATACTTCACCTTTTGTTTTCTTTTCTAAGCATCCACAAATTTGTTAAATTGTACATATTATTTATTTCTAGCATTCAATTTCTCTTTTCTTTTGTTAAATTGGTGAAACTATTCTTACAAAGAGAAAAGACACATGGGACTTCCTTTCTTCTTTGTAAAGTAATTGAATACTTGGACACAGGCTATTATATCATTGCTTTTACATATAAAAAAGATTTATATAGCATTGCTTAAAAAAAAATTCTACGGGGCCTTTATTTTTTAGGGGACCTTGGACAAGCATCTTTATTGATTACCTATTTAGCTGGTTTACTACCTTTATGGATATTGTTGTATTATCTTGTAATATAAAAAAATTATCCTTTCTAGTTTGTTGTAACTTCGGTTTTTAATGCTGACTTGTAATTGCTTCTCCCAGTTAATTACAAGTTCTTCCCATTTTTTTATAATAAATCAGAGTTTAATCTTATCTTCTTTTCAGTATAGTTGTGGATCCAACCAATCTTAGTGTATGGGGTTGATTGCAAAGCACCCTGGCGTGGTCCTCTGTTCAGAATCCCGGTTACTATCACAAAGCCTTTATGTAGTAAATGGGACACCTGTTGTTACAAGCTTTTATCTTGTAACTGTTAAAAGCAAACAGTTAAATGACTATTAACTATTCCAGTGGTTTCCTTTTAATCCATGATGTCATCCGATTGAGCTTTTTCTCCCAGCCAGATAGCCCTGTTAGGCTGTTATGGGAAATGGTAGCTTTAAATCCTCACTAGTTCTAGTTCCAGGGTATGCCGCCGAATGATTTATTCACATGCTATACTTGTGTTATTATTTTTCGATAGTAGTTTTTTTTTACTTAATGAATTCTTTCTTAGAAAAAAAGAAGCAATTTATTTGGGTCCACCATCCAAAGACAAGCTCCCTAAGGTGCTACATTCTCCAATTTTCTTTTCCACTTACATAAAAGTTCAGAACGTGTTAATGGTGCTTGTAATATTTGTTTGCTTTTTCACATATATCTAATTAATAGTTGTTAGATCGTGTGTATTTGTAAAGAAAATCATTGTTAAATTGTGTATCATATTCTACACCATAAATTGAAATACGAATAGCTATTATTTGTATTAGAGTTTTTCTCTACACATGCAATTGCACATGCTAGTCATATTATAACTTTTGAAACTGAGAGCAGATTTCTGTTGAGTTCTTTCACTTCTCTATGATCCTGTTATTTTGTGTATAGCCTTCTCTTGCAATATTTTAATTTTCTGGCTTGTTACTGATCCAAAAACAAAAATAATAATAATTTTCTGACTTGTTACATTGTTAGGTTTCCAATTTTTGTTATTGTTTGTACTTGGGATCTTGCCTATTCTAATTCTCTATAAAATTTTGTTTACTGATTAAAAAAAAAGGTTCGAGATGCCTGAGTTTTACAGATACACAATGTTGTTACATGTGTCAATCAGGTTCGAGATGCGAAACTTATATTCGTAAATCAGACCATGGGGGTGATTTACCAACATTAGCAGCAACTATATGTATACATTTTAATGGTTAAGTGCTTCCATTCACCATTTTTATTCAGCTCAAGTTTTTTGGATGGTTTTTTGGGATAATTGATATATGACATGGTTTTAAATAGGTGATCTTAGGTTTGAACCCTAACTCCACCCTACATCCCACTTAAAAAGTTAAAATCTTGTGTGTTGAGCCGTACCATCGGGCAACTATCTAATTTGGGCTCACACATAGGGGGTGCCAGAATAATGGTCTAATGATAAAATTCACCATTTCTTATTAGCTTAAATTGCAATTAAACCGATTTATTCAGCTTCCAGACTGTCGAATTATAATCAACGCTAAACCCCATTTGTGTCATCTCTAACCAAATTGAACAAGCCCATTGAACTAGACCATGCGTATGAGGCGAAAAGCTTAGGCAAGTGGCCCGAAGGTCCGTCACTTAGGGACGAGGACGGAGCCATCAAGGGAAAGAGATATCCCACCTCATCAGAAGGAGCGCATTGTGAAGAGCACCCCGACTGGCTTGTGGAGTGAACCTATCCGTGTCAGAAAGGGGCTCACCAAGAACCTCATAGGACATGTTGTATTAAATGCATTGATGTACCCACTCGAAATAGCAAGTCCAGGACAGTCGGGAGTGGTCTTGAGGCCCAAAGGGGTTATCGCATTAAATGAGATGATATGCTGATCCCTCATAGAAGTACAACTGTAAAATTGTCAAAAGCAATAGGTGAGACTCCTACCAAAAGTGAAATACAAATAAGGTATAGAGGAAGATCTAAAGGTACGTTCATGAAGAAAAATTATGAAGAAAAATCTCTTTGATGGCAACTAATTTAGACATCAAAGGCAACCTCTAACCAAAGAGGCCAAGTCCATCTTAGCTTCCAATTTCAGGTACAAGCGAGATCATCCATAACCAACGTGGGAGTAATTGTTAGCGTGCAAAACACGTCCTTAACACATCTATTAAGTGTCATTGGTTTTCAAAATCTTTTGCACATCTCTCAATCTAACATGCTTACAACATTTGAAAGTCTAACTTCTCTGCATAAAATCAATTGTGGTTCGTAGGAAGTTATATTTGAACAACATGCTTTATAAACAGCCTCGGTGACTACAAGTCTCATGCACGCAATTGGAGCATCTAACCAGTACGACTCTTCCTGATTTGCCAAAACTCAAGTGGTTTTTTTTTTTTTAACTACTCAAGTGGTTTTTGGAAGGGGTGAATACTTTGGAAATTCTGTTGTTGAAAGAATTGTAAGTTTTGGGCTGCAACAAAGTTGACATTTTGCTTCAAAATGTTTGAGTTGTGAATTAGAAACAAGTCAATGGATCAGCCAACTTGAGACTTGCATTCAACAACCAATTTTCATGGTTGAGGAGATGACATTAATACAATCAACTACACTCGTAAGAATCTCCAAGTTTTTCTACCCATTAATTATTAATTCTGCTTTATGGAAAAAATGTCAATATCTAGTACTGGACTTTGGGCTTGGCGTTCGGATTCAAGACCTCAGTTTTAATAATGTATGAAATGATGACTTGTCTTGATAGTTTGGAATGTGAAATATCTTATTTCATAATTATAATTTTTTTAAATTTTTACGTAAAATATAATAAATAATTTAATTTTTTTAAATTTCAATTTAATTTTTTTAAATTTTAAAATAATAATAATAATAATAATAAATAATATTTTAAACGTTTTGGTGAGTCGTTGCTTTTGATGTGGTGACATACTGTAGACAACAGAGAATTATCATAGAGGCACGTAATTTTAGTAGGAAAACAGTTAAAATGGAAAATTAGGAAGATTTGTACTTTAAACTTCCTTCAGAACTCTATAATGGAAAATTTGGACTTCAGTCCTGATCCATGTGCAAATTAAAATTAACGCACGACTTTTGAGACCCTTGTCATTTGGTTACTCATTTTTCCGCCCAACTTTATTGACTAACTGTAGGTACGGGCTTTTTCCTCCGAGATTCTCGATCCACCCCTTTTTCCGGACAGCATTATTGACATCTTCGATTTACTGTTCTTGTGTATATCTTGTTTGATCGAATTTCGTAATTTGTTCCACCGACAGTTTTTAATACGACAATTTAACCCAATCCTTTAATCCCCCCTTGGCTTTTTATTCGTCGTTTGATTTGATCGGACTACTTTTTTGTTGTCACAATGCTTTTCATCTGCGACGAATTGACCACCCACCTAATTTGGATAGGAATTTATTAAGCATATTTTTCGTATGATATAAATTAATAAATAATAATGGATGAGAAAAAATTTTCATTTAAATAATCAAGAGCCAAATAATTTGATATTTCTAGTCAACTTGTCAAAATGGGTTGCATACTTGAGTATTTCTTAATTAATTTATATATAGAGTAGAGAAATGGTAGAGATCATCAAAGTCATGGTGGATTCTTTTAAAATTTTGTCCTTGTAAAAACTCAGCCAAAAAGTACGATATATATACATATTATATATATATTATATCTCTCTTTATATATGAAAAATTATAGAAAAAAATAGATATTACTTTTCTCAGCTTTTTTTTATGAATACGAATACATAGAGGCGTTGTTTTGCAATTATGTATGTTTTTTTAGTCATTTTTAATATTCCCAAAAATAAGGAGGATTTCGATTCTTTCTCTAAATTCTCTATATTTAGTAGAAGTTAAGAGGCCTCTGTGCCTTAGTTTATGTGATAAAAGAAATTAAGATTTCGTTTGTTTTCAGAATAGATTTTATTTTATCATTATAAATTTTTAAATTTTTATATAAAATAAAATAAATAATTTAAATGTTTACTTTATAAAATCATTTAAAATTTATCATATTATTTATATGATTAACTATAAGAACGTTTTGGAAAGAATAAACACATATAGGGGTGTAAGAAAAAATCGATGGATCGGTAAACCGGACCGGACCAGACCGAACCGGTGGATTTGGTCCGATACCGAGTTTGTTTGGTCTGGAATCGGTTTTATTTTTTTTTAAACCGGTCAAAATCGGTCCGGTTTCGATTTTTCTTTTTCTAAAACCAGACCGAACCGATTATACATATATTATAATTTTTTATATTGTATATAATTTTTATATATAATATATAATTATATATAAATAATTTTGCATTATATGATAAATTACTAATTAATATAATATTAAATTTTAAAATTTTATATCATTATAGTCTATTGTATTAATAGTTATATAAATACTATATCACTATATATTATAATATAGTATAATATATCACTATAGTATTATACACTATAATATATTATTATATATATTATATATTATATAATATAGTATATTAAAACTGGAAAATCGGACCGAATTAGATCGGAACCGGTAAAAACCGGAAGTACCTGTTTAAGGGAGTAATCGGTGCGGAATCGGTTCTTGAAAATACAAAACTAGTATATACCGGTTCGGTCCCAAATGTTTTTCAAAACCGGACCGGTTACACCCCTAAACACATATGTTAGTTTGGATCCCAAATCCATCTCAACTCATCTTATCTAATTATTACAATTTTTTGAAATTTCAACACAAAATATAATAAATAATTCAACTTTTTCAAATCCTAAAATGATAATAATATTAAAAAATAATATTCTAATAATATTTTTTTCAACTTTCAACTTTCATCTCAACTTAACTCAACTCAACTTAACATCCAAACGCAACCTTATACCTATCCTAACTTTTTCTCCTATATTTTTGTTTTAGGAATTTTCAAACTGATTTTTCTAATGAATATGATTTCATTACATTAAAAATAACTTTGTCATTATGTTAAAATTAATGTATGTATTTAATGTTTTTTCTTTACTATTGAATATTTATTTAGCTATATTCAAAAAGTCCAATGTAAATACTAAATTTCGTGATTATTTCTCTTTTTTTAAAATCAAATGTGTTTCCTTTATTGTATGAGTCGCGCTTCAGGCCGAATGGGTGCTAAACGTGTCTTCCCACCAGTCAATAAGAATATGCCACATAGGCATTCTATGGAAATGTAAAATTAAGTGAAATGTGTAGGATAAGAATTACTTCTCTCCTTCCCTCTCCCTTCCCTACGTGTGTGCACCCCTTCCCCATGGGAAGCACTGAGCAATGCTTCTCTGCTACGACCGATTCAACAAAAGGCTTTACAAGACCCTTTTTGATAGTTTTGCTCTGGCCTATTCTCAAAGATTCAGAAGAAGGCTTTGGGATCAGAGATGAATATTTTCCAACAGTTTTCTCCTACTCTACTCTCCGAGATTCACAGCAACGCTTTGCAATTAGGGAAGAATTCTTTCCTAAAGTTTTCTTATGCTTAAAGTGAAAACCCAAGAGCAAGGAGGCCTAAAAAATACTAAGATCCCAATAACAGCTCTCAGTAACAACAATTCACTGTTTCATGTTCACAACCTTCGTCAATATCTACAGATTGTGGCTCCGTCAATTCACGCAACTCACCAACTACTCCCTTCTTTTTATCCTCAACCACCTCTAAAGCTTCACTTTCTCCACCATTTCCATATACCACTTCATTTAGCACCTCAAAAATTTTTACTCTTCCTGTTTTAAAATCTTCCACCATTTTTTTCTTCCTCAGTCCTCTCCTAATTAGCTCTGCGGCGTCCTCGATCCAAACACATTTTTATTTCTTGTACTTGATCCCAAATGTTAGTTCCACTCTCAAGTCTCATAGCCAAGAATGTTTTCTCCTGAAATGCACTAGATCGCGTAGATGGGTTTCGTCGAGAGAGGTGATTTTGTGTTTGGCACCCCAGATTCGGGAGGGAGAGGGAGAGGGAGAAAGAAGGAGAGAGGTGATTTTGTGTTTGGTGAGAAATAAACTCAGATTCGGGAGGGAGAGGGATAGAGAAGGAGAGAAGTAATTTTTTATTCAGCGTATTTCACTTCATTTTACTCTTCCATAGAATGCCTATGTGGCATATTCTTATTAGCTGGTGGGAAGACACGTTTGGCACCCATCCGGCCTAAAGCTTTTTCCTTATTGTATATATCAGTAAGTGTTCAATCAATTAGGGGTGGCAATATGTGATACGATCCGTTAACCCAACCCGAACACGACACGATAAAAATGGGTTAAGATTTAGCCTTAACGGGTTCGGGTCAAAACGGGTTGATCCGTTAAGACACGATTGCTTAACGAGTCGGGTTATGATTTACCTGTATAGTATAATATATATGTCTTGACATGACACGAACACGATCTGTTAACACGATTTGACACTCCTACAATCAATACATTATTTCTCACTAAGAACAATATTTGTAATCTATTGAGAAGCGGTGCTAATCCCACCACTGGAGCTCCCATTGGGCTCTCACTAATTGAATATTGTTTTTGTATTTTAAGTACTATTTAGTAAAAGATGTTTTCATCCCAAGCTCTTCTCTCTAATAACAATTATCTTATTCTAGGCATGACCGTATGCAGTATCTGGAAAAATTGAAGCAATTGGTCACTACAAGGAACAGGGCCTTTCCCTGCACCAAAAATCGCCGCAAATAATTCCTAAATTCGTTGCAAATGAACTTTCTCAGTGGTTTTTACTGCACCGCGTGTTTGTCGCAATTGTCTGCTCAATTATAAGTTAAACTAGCGAACTGCAAAAATCGTTGCAAATATTTACTTTTCTGGCAATTTTTTTGCGCCGCAATTATTCAAAAAATCACTGGACAAGGCCTTCCCGTTTAATGTTAAATCGTTGAGAAAACTTAATTGTGGCGATATATATCATCGCAAAAAACTGGAAAATCACCGGAAAAACCTCGATATTTTTTTCGGTGATTTTTCATGATAGTTGCAATTATATTTTCCAGAGAGTAACTGTCGCTGCAAAGAGTATTTGCGGCGATCAAATATCGCCGCAAATAATCTAATATGAGTAAAGAAATTATTTTCGGTGAACTTCACTAGTCGGAAATGATGTTTTAGAAAAAAAAAATGCACAGAACATAATAAATAAAAAATATAATACACATCTAAATTATATTGATCTCCAAAAATATATAGTGTAATTTCAAATGTTCTAATCTAACTCATACCAATTATGCTACAAAGGGAGAATAGGTAAAACTGGTTGTGCAAATCACAATAACCATTGAAAAATCCTTTAAAGTACCATTCACCAATACCAATTGAATTCTCCAGTTATACTGTTAAGTATACTAACATTTTGGAGATCAACACAAAATGATCACTTATCTCAGATTGATAGAAGAAACTATACCATTCACAAACAAAAAATCAATAAAACTACTCTCCTTTTATACTAATTATCAATGCCTTTTCCTTCTTCATTTTCATTGGGGTAAAGACAATGCTGCTGGGTAAAGTATTACCCTGCACAGAGAACAAATATCCTCACCAATACTTAAGTGCCTCGAGAATATATTTGATCATTTTCTGTTCAGATCTCGTCCATGCACTACAAGCACTTTGCCCAAAATAAGTTCACAAATCTATTAATGTCATACTTAAATTGAGAAGTCGTTAAAAATATCATTGTGCACGCGTCCGTGTATGTATACAGAGAGAAATTGAGAATCTTCATAGGCCTCTTGGGCATTCACATGGTGTGTGGAGAACACTCATGGAGGCAGAACAATGTATATTGTACATTTACGTGCAAGAGAAAGGGAAGTTTCACTCAACATCAAGCTTAAATTTTCTAGAATTGTCTTCAATCAATGTGGATACAAGAGGCATCTAAATTAAAAGAGAGCAGTTTCAATCTATACAAACTTATGGATCTTCAAACGGGAAAACATAACGGTGAAAG
The DNA here is from genome assembly GCA_003123785.1 of Pterocarya stenoptera. Classification (NCBI taxonomy): domain Eukaryota; kingdom Viridiplantae; phylum Streptophyta; class Magnoliopsida; order Fagales; family Juglandaceae; genus Pterocarya; species Pterocarya stenoptera. The sequence goes on from QEOT01000163.1 coordinate 321,580, forward strand.
ATGCAAACTACGAAAGAAAATATAAGCAAGATAGAAAATCACAGCAAACACAACCTTGAGAAATAAAATAAATACTGTATAAAGGTAGGATCGACTTTTTTGTTGTTGACAAGTATATAAATGCAAGATCTGTATAGACAAATAGACAAATAATCTTTTTAAGAAAATTCAAACAGCACAAGATTCAAAATTCTAGAGTTATGGAATTGTAACAAACAATTCTAGAGTTATTTACATACAATTTACCGCTTCTAATTTGAGATTTTGAATGATCATAAAGTGTTAACTAACTATAGGATTAAACATCATCATAATAGAATGGGAAGATCATTCCATAAAAGGGTTCTAATATAAGATAAGATTATGACTGCAGCTCTGAGATTAACTCCAAAACAAACCTCAAAATTATGTGGAGGTTACTTGATGCAACCTCACAATATCGATATTGTTCATCGAAAGAAATTTGAAAGATCACTACAAGAAATAAAGGTCTTTTGCGGCGATTTTTTGTTTGTTTTAAAAATGCTGAAAAAGTAAAAGACTGTATTACCGGCGATGTTTAGTCGCCGCAAATAACCTAAACATAACTATTCTTTTTTTATTTTATTTTATTTTTTTATTTTTTTTTATGGAATATATATATATAACTATTCTGTTTCGTTTAAATGGACTTTCCACTATTGTGTCGATGACCTGGGATTTTGCGGTAAAAAACGAATAAAATTAAATTACCCCGCGTTTTCCCCTTGTTTATTTCCCTCCGTTTTGCCCCCTCGTCCCCAATCCCTCTTCCTCTCTCGCACGATGCTCATCCTCCTTCGGGGTAAGCATCTCTCTCTCTCTCTCTCGCTCTCTCTCTCGTTCTACCCTCTGATTTCGAACCCCAGACTTCACAGCAGACCCTGTCTTTCTCTCCACTGCAGATTTCTTGTGGGTTTGGTGCTGCGCGCGTTTGTGGGAGTTCTTGAAGTTCTGAGTTGCCGATCGGTGGTAAGGCCCTTCTCCTTCTCTGCTTCTCACGAACACACCCACACCCACATTCACTTCAAGTTAATTTCCACACCCATGAAATTTCTGTGAAATGAATTTCATTTGTGCAGTCCGTGGGTTTTGGGGATTTTTCCTACTTTTTGTGCGATTTTCAGTTTGTGAATCCCTTGGGGGATTTTTCAGTTTTTCAGATTGTGATGTACGACCTCGCAATAAGTTTTGAAGATAGGTGTACATTGTTCTAGTGCATTTGGTTGAACTTTATGCTAATACAGAGGCTCTAGGTTAAAAATACTTGAAATTGGGTTTTTTTTAGTCTATTTAGTTTAATGCATGTTTCAAGTCTAATTTTTTTTATTAAGTTCTAGAAATTAGGATGTATGTTTTGTTCCATTTGAACAGAATGGAATAGGTTTTGGCTATGTTCTTTGGTAACTTTGAAAGCAAGAATTGAGGTCCATTGTCTACTTAAGTTAGTGCCACATAGAATCGGCCCAGAAGTGGTTATCAAATAATTATTCATCTCCTAATCATATAGTTTTTTTTTTCAAATATTTTTTATTGCTCTTACTTTTGGGATATTTTCACAAAAAATGTTATTTATAATTGTTACCTTCAGATCTTCACGGTTTGGATTGGTTCAACATAAGTTGGTCATCTGGACCAACTTATGTTGCAGTTAAAATGTTATTTTTTATTGCATTTTGTTGGAGCTTAAACTTCCTTTAATGTATCATAGTTGAATAATTGGTTTTCCTGGCAGATTATGTATAATGTTTCAATGTTTATGTAAGTTAGCATTGTTGTAAGTATTGCAAATGTAGTCCTATCACGTTTTAATGGTTATCTTGTTGATATTCATGATATTCAAGAAATTGAATTTAACTATTTATTAATTTTCTGTCTTTATATATTGCGTTGGACAATATTTTTCTCTCTTCATCCATCCATCCATGAAACTAAGAAATATATTAGAATATTAGAAGTCCTAAAAGAATCAATATCAATTCGCTACAATAGATAACTTGTAGTTAGAAACAGACCTCTATAAATCTTGAGTTTGATTAAAGCTA
>QEOT01000163.1:335317-377960 GCA_003123785.1 Pterocarya stenoptera
TTGTTACATTGTTAGGTTTCCAATTTTTGTTATTGTTTGTACTTGGGCTCTTGCCTATTCTAATTCTCTATAAAATTTTGTTTACCGATTAAAAAAAAGGTTTCCAGTTTGTGTTACCTGAGTTTTACAGATACACAATGTTGTTACTTGTGTCAATCAGGTTCGAGATGCGAAGATTAAATTTCTTTCAAGCCTCAAGCAAGACAACGATGATGAACATTTGGAATGGAAAAAGTTATAATCTTCCTCTCTTAAGGTAAGCAAAACTTATATTCGTAAATCAGACCATGGGGGTGATTTGCCAACATTAGCAGCAACTATATGTATACTTTTCAATGGTTAAGTGCTTCCATTCACCATCTTTATTTAGCTCAAGTTTTTTGGATGGTTTTTTTTATAAGTTTTTTGGGATAATTGATGTATGACATGGTTTTAAATAGGTGATCTTAGGATTGAACCCTAACTCCACTCTATGTCCCACTTAAAAAGTTAAAATCTCGTGTGTTAGGCCCACCATCGGGCAGCTATCCAGTTTTGGCTCACACATTAAGGGGGGTGCTAGAATAATGGTTTAATGATAAAATTCACCATTTCTTATCAGCATAAATTGCAGTTAAACTGATTTATCCAGCTCCCGGACTGCCGAATTATAATCAACGCTAAACCCCATTTGTGTCATCTTTTCATTGGCAACGTGAATATCCAAAATACACTCTATTGCTTGCAAAGGTTTTGGAAAGCTTGCTTTCTCAGAGTAATGTTGAGGACAAAATCCACCATGACCAAGAGGTAAGTATCATACCGAGCATGCTGTCAACATGCAATGTCTATCTTGCTTTTAATGTCGATAGATGAGGTTTATTAATTTCATTATAGCATGTGATGCAATGTAGTTTTCCAGTTGCTGGCTGTTGAATTTGTCTTGGGTTTTCCAGATGACTCTCACCAGTGTTGGGGTGGTACATTCTTAACCCAGCGATGTGATGGGTGCATACCTAAAAAAATTAATTTAAAAGTGGTTTCTTCTTGTCTATGTAGAACCGAAGTCTAGACAATACTAATCCATTATATCAGTTTTGGCTCAGTCAAATCTCAAAAATTAGGTTTCCACCTAGGTGTGCGGCTTGGCTCAACAGACCAAATGTGTGGAGTTAGACTGGTTCCACACATCGGCTGTATTGCTCTTTCGTTCTTTTAATTATCTCATCGGGAGCCCCACAACCAATCGAGGAACCCTCGACGAAGACCCAGAGGGTATTAGCGACAGTGGAGGAGCCAACAACAGTAGTTCTCAGAAGAGAGCTGGGCTTTTCTTTACCACTGTGTGTCAAGACTCCGACATATAGTGGCCACTGTGTTTTGGTTTTTAAGTCGGTTGAATATTGTTGGTTTCCTTGGTCTCTAGAGGTTAAGGTGTTTTTTGCTACACTTGGGTTTTGGGTTTTTTTTCTTATCTTGTAACCCTTAAGTGTTCTGTTGTTACTACGGTTTTCCTCCGCCATAAGTGGGGTTTTATTAATAAAATTAAAGAGGGGTCACTTCTGGACATGTGGCCCCAACTCCTTATTAAAAAAAAATATTGTGGCCAGACGCCCCTGACGAACAGCAAGGAAGCTCTATTTCTTCCAGCGGAGGCTCTACAACAGCTTGAGGAGCATTTTGAGACACGTGCAACACGGAAATCTCATGATGATGCTTTTCTCGTCTCTGGAAGTGACGAGGGAGATGTTAATAGCCTTATTCTGATGCAAGGCTATTATGAGTGGGAGTGTAGAAACTTCGCGGAGGAGGCGATGGGGACGCTGTTGGACTTGCAGTGCGTTCCTAGAGAGGGGAGCCCTTACCCCTGAGCTGCATGTTACCAAACGAGTCTAGTGTGTCTGATCGGGTTCTACATAAGGTAAAGGAAATTCAACATTGTGTGGGGATGGAGTGTGAGGGCTTTGAGGAACAGTTTATGGCTTTACTTACTGCCATAGAGGTGGGTCACACTCAACTTAAGAAATCTGGGTCTAAGAAACAGAAGGAGTTAAAGAGACTTGCGTAGTCGTTGAATTATGAGGGTAGTTCAAGCCGAGATAGATCCAAAGGGAAGGGGATAGTATCTTCTATATGAAGCCCAAAATTGTGTCTTGGAATGTTCGCAGGCTTAACGAGGCCAACAAGTGTCTTCGTATAAGAAATTTGCTTCGTGAGTGGAAGGCGGACATAGTATGTTTACGAGAAACCAAGCTAAAATCTATTTCAAGAAGAATTGTGAGAAGTATTTGGAGCTGTCCATATGTAGATTGGGTGTATCTTGCATCGAATGGAGCTTCGGGAGGAGTATTAGTAATGTGGGATAGAAAGGTGGTGGAGAAATTGGAGGACCTCATAGGGGAGTATACAGTGGCATGTTCCTTTAAGAGTGTGGAAGATAATTTCTTGTGGGCTTTTGCAAGTATTGTAGAATTAATTGGATATCTGTCAGTCTTTGTTAGGGGCTGATCTTTAGGAGATTTACAGCTAACAAATCGATTTGTTAGCCATTTTGGTTCCACGATTTTAGGGGATTTGGGTAGCATGTTATCCGATCCTTTAGATAGTATTTTCCTATTTTACTGTTTTTTGTCTTAAATAGGATTGATTTTATTTTCAGTAAGTTGTAAATATCCCGAGTAATTAGATGAGAATTATCATCTATATGAAGGGAATGTAATCTTTTTCAAAGGCAAGTGGAATATTCAGTTTTTTCCTTCCACAAGTCCACAGGTATTTATGGGCTGAACTTAGACAGTACTAGAAGATTATTATAGGAAGAATTAGCTGGTGTACATAGCTGGTGGGACCTTCCATGGTGCATAGGTGGTGATTTTAATGTTATAAGGTTCCAAAGCGAACGTTTTGGAGATAGTAGGCTGCGACTAGCAATGACAGAATTTTCAGAGTATATTTTCGACTTGAATATGGTGGACCTTCCTTTCATGAGGGGTACTTCCACGTGGTCTAATTTCAGACTTGGTCTCGATTAGAGAGATTCTTAGTCTCTCTGGAATGGGAAATGCACTATTCGGATGTTTTTCAAAAGAGGTTGCATCGCATTTGTTCGGACCATTTCCCCATCTTGCTAGATTGTGGTGGTATCCAAGGAGGGCTTCGGTATTTTAAGTTCGAAAATATGTGGCTGAAAACTTAAGGTTTTGTGGACAGGGTAAGGCAATGGTGGTCCTCATGCCAGATTTATGGCACCCCTAGTTTCATCCTTGTAGGAAAATTAAAAGCTTTAAAGCACGATTTAAAGCTTTGGAATACTCAATCCTTTGGAGACATAGGGGAACATAAGAAAACCATGTTGGAGGAGATACAGGAGTTAGAGAGGATACACGAGGATAAGGTTCTTTCACCGTAAGAGATATCTCGGAAGACAGTTGGTTTCAAAATTAGAGAGGGTAATCTCTTTAAAGGAGATTTCTTGGCACCAAAAATCAAGAGCATTGTGGTTGAAAGAAGGGGACCGAAGTACTAAGTTCTTTCATAGAATAACTAACTCTCATGGGAGAACTAATGCCATTGAGATGCTAAATATTAATGGTGTGGATTGTATGGAGGCTCCCGTGATTCGTGAACATGTTGCTGATTTTTTTGAGCAAAAGGGGTGGAGGCCAAAGCTTGATGGACTAGCTTTTGAGTCTATTGAGCTACAGAATGCCTCTTGGTTGGAGAGGCCTTTTGAGGAGGCGGAGGTTTATGGTGTGGCAAGAAGAATGGTCAAAGACAAAGCACCAGGTCCAGACTGCTTTTTTGTAGGATTCTTCCAAACATGTTGGGAGGTAGTGAAGGAGGATCTAATGAAGATGTTCCAAGAGTTGTTTCTGCTGGAAAATTTGAGAAAAGTCTAAATGCCACTTTTATTGCATTGATTCCTAAGAAGATTGGGGCATCTGAGGTAAAGGATTATAGGCCCATTAGCCTTGTCAATAGAGTGTACAAGATCATCTCCAAGGTGCTTGCAAATCGCTTAAGGAGGTATTGGAGAAGATCATTACGAAATCACAAAATGCGTTTGTAAGGGGTAGGCAAATTCTGGACTCAGTTCTTATCGCCAATGAATGTCTAGACAGCTGACTAAAATCTGGTTCTACAGGGATCCTTTGTAAGCTGGATATGGAGAAGGCCTATGATCATGTAAGTTGAGATTTTCTACTTTACTTACTGGAGGTGTGGATTTGGGAAGTGATGATGTGGAATGAAGTGTTCATCCGAGTAGAGTTAGCTTTGGTAAAGCCCGCACAATGGTTGAGTTCTTGTTCAGCCGGATACATCCAAAAGGTATTCCACAAATCAAAGCCACGTGGAAGATAATACCTATTTGTATTATGTGGTGCTTGTGGCAAGAGCGTAACGACCGAACGTTTGAAGATAAGGAGCTTTCACTAGAGGAACTTAGATCTTTATTTTTTAGAACTTTATTCCTATGGGCCATAGCTGCAGACTTTAATGGCCTTGATTTTCATGACTTTCTTGTTTCTATTGCTACGACCTAGATATGCTTTATCTCTTATATACCCTCTTGTGTACTTGGGCTATGTCTATCATCATTAATACAATTGTGTACTTATATAAAAAAAAATGTTATCTCATGTTTTTGCAGCAGCCTTCACAGATTCAGAGGCAAAGTTGTTTAGAAATCTGGGTACATAAGGAAGCCACTCCAATACCTAGGGTCGAGTACCAACTCTGATTTAGTTGCTGCAATGTGGTTCCTGTATTTTCTTCTTGACCACTACGACATAAATGAAAAATTATTGAATTTAGTGGGAAAGGGGGAGAGAGTAGAGAGAGTGGGTGGGGGAAGCAGTTGTTTTAGATCACCTATTTCTTATAGCATTGGAGATACAAGAAATAACAGCATCTTGACTCCTTTTGTGCTGCTATTCAAACAGAGCTTGTCCAAATTCATTATTTGTGATTTCTAAATATTCTTATAAATTTTAATATGGCGCTGATTTTTTTTTCTTTTTATTATTATTTTTATTTGTTTTCCTTTATAATGTAATGAATTAATCATAAATCTTTCAAGCTTTCTCTAATTCTGGACTTAAGGTGAATTTATCAAAATCTGAAATGGTTCCTTTCGGTTTGGTTAATAATTTAGGGGAATTGGCTGATATTCTGGGTTGCAAGGTGTCATCTTTGCCTAAGAAGTATCTTGGTCTTCCTTTGGGGCTCCTCATAAATTCAAGGCTATGTGGGATGAGATTATCGAAAAGATTGAATGTAGATTGGCTGGTTGGAAAATGATTTATTTGTCTAAAGGCGGTAGAATCGCCTTTTAATCAAGAGCACTTTATCTAACCTTCTAACATACTTTCTATCTTTATTTCCTTTGCCTGCAAGGGTGGCTAGTAGAATGGAAAGATTTTTCGTGTTTTCTTGTGGGAAGGTTTAGAAGATGAGAAAAAATTCCATTTGATCAAGTGGGATAAGATTTGTACCGCTTTATCTTGTGGAGGATTGGGGGTTAGAAAACTGAGAATTTTCAATAAGGCACTTTTAAGGAAACGGTTGTAGCGGTATTATCGGCAAGAGGATGCTGTGTGGAGGGATGTTATTGATGTCAAGTATGGGAGTATTTGGGGAGGTTGGTGCTCAAATGAAGTAAAATGGGTGTATGGTATGGGTGCTTGGAAATTTATCCGGAATGGTTGGGAAAGTTTTTTCAAAAATCTCATATTTGAGGTGGGAAGGGGAACACGAATAAGATTTTGGCAAGATATATGGTGTGGTGATGTTGCTTTGAAGAATGCTTTCCCTTCTCTATATAGGATTGCATTGGATAAGGGTGCCTTTGTGGCTGATTACATGGACATATCTACTGGTTTTCTTCAGTGGTCTGTAAGGTTTATTAGAGTTGCCCAAGATTGGGAGGTGGGGGACATTACTGAGTTTTATAGTGTTATATGCACTGAATTTAAAGGCTGGAGAGAGGATAGGTTGCTTTGGATTCACTTGGGAAATAAGAACTTGTCGGTCAGATCCTTTGATAAGGTAATGTCGTCTCATTCTTCTATTGATTTCCGAAGCAAAGTATTTATCAAGGTTGCTCTCTTTGTTTGGTTGGCCTCCCATGGGAAAATTCTGATTATCGACAAGCTGAGAATGACCGGCATCATTATAATGGATTGGTATTTTATGTGTAGAAGAAATGGAGAATCGGTGGACCACCTTTTCTTCATTGTGATGCGGCTAATGCTTTACGGGATGAAATCTTTACTAGGCTAGGTATCTCTTGAGTAATGCCTAGGAGGGTGGTAGATTTATTTTCATGTTGGAGAGGAATTTGGGACAATCGTCAAATCGCGGTTGTTTGGAATATGGTGCCATTATCCCTAATGTGGTGTACTTGGAATGAGAGGAATGGTCACAGTTTTGATAATAGGGAACATTCGATGGGAGGGTTAAGAGATTTTTTCTTCCATACTTTGTTATCTTGGGCTTCTTCTATTATATTGAATGAGACTAGGTTTAAAGACATTTATGCTCCTTTTCACAGCAATTAGCTTGTAATTTGGTTTTACTCTTGTATACTTGGGCTTTGCCTATATGTGAATTAATAAATTCTTCTTATTTATAAAAAGAAAATTCCAAAAAAAAAGAATTCCAAGCATTCTCCGAAAGTGTCTACATTCCTAAATGATACTGCTAATATTATGAAATGTAGCTTTATTTCCACTTACAAAGTGCAACTTTGCAGGTTATTGATGCTGCAAATGACGTGATTGATAGTATTGGCAAAGATGAGTTGGCAAAAATTTTCTCGCTCAGAAGTGACCCTGAAGATGAGGAGGCAGAGGTGCCTGTTTTACACCAATGCTTACCTTATGCCACTCTCATACATTTGCTTTTCTTGTCTGAGGCAATTAATATTTTTCTTCTTTAATCCAGAAAATCAAGAAGAAGATGGAGATGACCCATGATCAATTAGCAGAGGCACTGTACCAAAAAGGATTGGCTCTGGCGGATATTGAATCCCTAGAGATAGGAGTGTTATATTTCAATTAATATTTATATGTTTTGATCAATTATGAAGAATAACATGTGCATATGCTAATGGAAATTTCTGTAAAACTTGATTTTGCCTTAGAAAAAGTTTGACAAATTAAGGAAAAGAGAGATAAAAGACTTTTTTTACAAGTAAGATAAATTTTTAGTAATAGAATGTAGGCAAAGCTCGAGTACACAGAAAGTATATAAGAGAGACATCTAGTTAGGAAGTAGGACCAATACAAGCATGAAAATCACAAAAGTTAAGCCCATTGAAATCTATTTCAGTGGTCTGAAGAAATAGCGCCTTGAAAAAGAAACTTCTGAGATCCACTAAGGAGCACTCATTGTCTTCGAAGTTTCGGCCATTTCTTTCCCTCCAGAAGCACCGCATGAGGCAAATAGGGATTATCTTCCAAATATCTGCAATTTGTGGAACTCCATAAAGACTTCTCCAGCTATCAAGTTGATTAATTACCTTCCAGGGCATAACCCATGCTAGCTCTATCCTGCTGAGATTATAAAAAAACCACAAGCCTAGTGACTGAGCAGCATACTAACCCATGCTAGCCCCGTTCTGATTATAGGAAATATCTATTGTTTGATTTATGTCTTTTTCAACCCAATGTGTGATTTTAAGGTAATAGTTGATAGTGATTTGTTCCTTTATAAAAGCGACTATTGAGAAGGCAGAAACAATGTCACCTTTTGTGAGCTGTGATTACCATTTACCGTGGCTTATTGTCTCAAGTTCCAGATTGAAAAGGGAAACACACGTCTTTTCCTGAGAGCTATGACTACCATACTTTGTGGCTTTTTCTCTGAATTTTTCTTTTTACGTTTCTAGCTAGGTGTGCATTATATTTAGTTTTATTAGAAGCCATTGGCAAGCACAGTAGGCACAGCTTCTCATACATGATCTCTTCCACCAATTAGTCCATCTCTCTAGAGATCTAGAGATATGCATGGCTAATGGCACAACTCTCTAATTGCTTCCGCATGGAAGTTTTGGTGATTAGTGGAACTCATCCATCTCACTATTAAAGTCAATTTTCCCTTTTTAGTTTTAGATTCTAATTTTAATTGGAGTTTTTGAAACTTTATACCGAAAAGCAAGCAAATACATATTTGTTAACACCAATAAAAAGAGTGAGCAAGTTGCTGACGAGCTCTAAAGCCCAAATAGTATTATATTTCTTTGCCCATGAGAATGAAGTGAAGGGCAAGGTCCTCAATTCAAGGCCTACTGGGTGTATAATCCTCATCCTCATCATTATTGTTATAACTATTTCAGGGTGAGAATGTGTCAGATTTGGTTTCATCTGATGCAAAAGATGTAGACAAGACTCGCGATCCACCTCAATCAGACTCTGGTATTCCGCCAGATGTGTTTGGAGAGAACTTTGAAGAATTGATGAGATGGGTTGATGCGAAGTCTTCTAAGTATGGCACCCTCCTAGTGCTACATGAGTATTGACAGATCACTTCCATAAATCAAGCTCAATATCTCCTCCATTCTTTTAACACCATGATTCTAGGATAATTAGCCTTTAATTTTGTAACTGTAAATTCATGCCATACTTAATTAGTTACCTTAGATAGATTTGTTCCTTGTATCTATTTATTTAGATGACTCTCAATGTAAAAATTAAGTCACTGAAATACAAAAGTATTGAGTTCTTGACATGGTATCAGCCTAAAACATGATCCCTATCCTACCCGTGACCCCCATGGCTTCCTCTTCCTCTTCCACTATCCCCTCTCCATATATCCCCCATCTCTTTGACTCTCCTAGCCTCATCCTTGTTTCCGGTCTTCTCACCGGTGACAATTTTTCCAAATGGCAAAAAGCCATGACCTGTGCCCTTAATGCCAAGAACAAACTAGTTTTTGTCGATGACACTCTTATCCCACCCAAAACTACTTCTCCAGATTATAGACAATGGAACCAAACTAAAGACATGGTCCTTACCTGGCTCCTAAATTCCATCAGTCCCTCCATAGCCAATTCCCTTGAATTTCATACTGATCCCCGAACCGTATGGCTGGATCTCCAGTCCCCTTTTTACCATGACAATAATGCCAGGATTTATCATCTCAAGCGTGAGCTATCCTCCCTACAGCAACACAATCACTCTATCCATGATTACTACAACCAAATCAAGCATATTTGGGAAGAACTCAGTCACTTACAACAAACTAACGATCTGAAACAATTGCAGCAACAAGCTGAAGATGTGAGAGTTTACCAATTTCTCTTTGGCCTCAATTATTCTTTTCCCAACTCAGAACCCAAATCTTAGCCATGGAAACCCTTCCCCCCATCACAAAAATTTTTTCCATTCTTTTTCAGGAGGAGCAACAACGTCTTCTCCATCTCAGGCCACCATCGACGGACGCCCACATCCTTGCTGCCCACTTCGGTGGACCCACGAAACAACCCCTGCAGTGCACTGTCTGCGGCAAAGTTGGCCACTCCCGTGACCGTTGTTGGCGTGTAATCGGCTACCCAGCTGGTCGCAACACCATTGGCAAACTGCAGCGGTCTCTCCTAGGCAAACCACCACCGAACTCGGCGTCGATGGCTCATCAAGTTTCCACCTCTTCCCCACTTCCTAGTTTGACCCATGATATGTATCAAAAACTCCTTGATTTGCTTCAACCGAGCCCTCCACCCCAAACTTCATGGGTAATGTCTTTTCTCCCCTTCCCTTTGACAGCCGCTCCTATTGGGTGGTGGATAGTGGTGCCACTGATCACTTCTGCCATGACCGACGCCTCTTCTCTACCCTGTCTCCCCTCTCTAATGACCAGCAGGTCACTTTACCAAATGGGCATAAAATACACATTGAGGGTGTCGGCACTTGTCATTTGGCTGAACACCTCATTTTACATAATGTTTTTTTTGTCCCTCATTTCTTATTTAATCTCCTTTCTGTCCCCAAACTCACAAATACTGATTCTTGTATTATTTCTTTTTCCTCTTCTACTGTTTCTTTTCAGGACCCATAGTCGACGAGGCTGATTGGAGCGGGTGAGCTTTGCAATGGACTTTGTGTATCGGCCCCAACCCATTACTGCTTTTGCCACTCAGACTACTGCTAATAAGATCTTATGGCACCAACGCCTAGGTCATCCTTCCCGCTTAGTTATTCCTAGTCTTTTCAATAATCCATGTGTTATTTTTTATTGTGATATTTGTGCTCGTTCTAAGCACACTAGACTACATTTTTCCATTTTTGCTAAAAAAAGTACTATGATTTTTAATAGAATTTTTTGCGATATCTGGGGTGGCTATCATACTTCTTCTATTTGTGGTGCTCATTATTTTCTTACTATTGTTGATGATTTCTCTCGCACTACTTGGATCTATCTCATGCGCTATAAATATGAAGCATACACTTATCTCATGCATTTTTTTGCCCTTATCAAAAATCAATTCAAAACCATGGTTAAAATTATTAGAACTGAAAATGACCAAGAATTTCTTTCCTATAAATTTCAAAATTATCTTCATGATCACTACATCCTTCATGAACATACTTGTGTTGAAACTCCACAATAAAACAGTGTTGCAAAATGTGAACATCAGCACCTCCTGAATGTTGCTCGTAGTCTGCGTTTTCAAGCTCACTTATCCTTGAAATTTTGGGGTGAATGTGTACTCACTGCTACCTATCTCATTAATCGCACTCCTAGTCGACTTCTTCAAAATAAATCTCATTTTTGAACTTCTCTTTGATATCCCTCCAACCTATACCCATTTACACATTTTTGCCTGCCTTTGTTATGCTCAAACTCTCCACGCTTCCTGTGACAAATTTTATCTCCGTGCCTCTAAGTGTATATTTCTCGGTTATCCTAGCACCCATAAAGCATACAAACTCTATAATCTTGACACTCAGGTTTTTTATTCTCGTGATGTCACTTTTTACAAACATCAGTTCCCTTTCCAGGATGTTTCTCCCCCTTCACCTACACCCCTTCCTATTCTTCCTCTCCCTGTCCCTGAACCCATCTCACCACCCTCTACTACTACCTTTACTATTGCCAACTCCTCTCCTTCTCCTCTTTCTCCTTCTCCTCCTCGTCGCACCACTACTCGACCCGCATATCTTCAGGACTATATATGCCCGACCATACACATCGAGCCCACTGCATCCTCACCTGCTGCATCGACATCAGGTACAACTCACCCTCTATCTGCTTTTTTTTCTTATTCTCGTTTCTCACCTTCTCATCTTATTTTTTTTAAATGCTCTCACTATTTCTGCTGACCCTACCTTTTATTCCGCTGCTACTCGTCATGCCCATTGGTGAGACGCCATGTCTATTGAACTTCATGCTCTTGAAGATAATTCCACTTGGGCGCTTGAGTCCCTTCCCCCTGGAAAGAAACCCATTGGCTGCAAATGGGTGTTCAAAACCAAGTTCAAAGCAGATGGGTCCGTCGAAAGATACAAAACTCAGTTAGTCGCCAAAGGCTATACCCAAGTTGAAGGCCTCGACTACCATGAGACTTTTGCTCTTGTTGCCAATGACTACCGTTTGGTGTTTGTTGGCTATTGGTGCTTCTCGCCAGTGGATCATTCACCAACTTGATATCAATAATGCCTTCTTACATGGTGACCTTGATGAGGAAGTCTATATGACTCCTCCTCCTAGCTATTGTTCAAAAGGAGAGACTCGCGTTTGTCACCTCTGCAAATCCCTCTACGGCCTCAAACAAGCCTCTCGCAACTAGTTTTTTAAACTAACTACTGTGCTTATTGATGCAGGTTTTTCTCAATCTCAGGTGGATCATTTTCTATTCACCTTGGTTACATCTACCAGTGTCACTCTTGTTCTTGTCTATGTTGACAATATTCTGGTGGCCGGCAATGATTGCTCACAAATTGAGGTCTTCAAACATGTTCTCTCCACACACTTCAAAACCAAAGATCTCAGTCCTCTCAAATATTTTCTTGGTCTCGAAGTTGCTCGATCACCTCAAGGCATCTTTTTCAACCAACGCAAATATGCTCTTGAAATCTTATTTGATAGTGGACAACTCGGTGCTCAGACTGCTTCCTTCCCCATGGAACAAAATTTGAAGCTCACCAACCATGACGACTCTTTTCTTTCAGATCCTTCTCCCTATTGTCGCCTTGTTGGTCGTCTCATATTCTTGACTATCACTCGTCCTGACATACTTTTTGCAATGAACATTCTCAGTCAATTCATGCACGCTCCTCGTGATCCTCACATGCAGGTTGCCACTCGAGTTCTTCGCTATCTCAAAGGCAGTCCTGGACAAGGAATTTTCTTCTCCTCCTCCACACTCTTCATGTTACTGCATATACTGATTCCGACTGGGCCAGTTGCCCCACCACTCGTCGCTCCACCACAGGCTACTTTGTTTAGCTTTGCACCAATCCCATTTCCTGGCGTACAAAAAAACAAACCACAGCGGCCCGGTCCTTTGCTGAAGCTGAATATCGTGCCATGACCGTCACTACCTGCGAACTCACTTGGTTGAAACAGCTCCTCACTGATATTGGTGTCTCTCACCCCGAGCCTATCAGCCTCTATTGTGACAATCAATCTACTCTACACATTGCTCACAATCCTGTGTTTCATGAGCGCACTAAACATATTGAGATTAATTGTCACCTTGTTCGTGATAAAATTCGGTCCGGACTCCTTACTGCTGTTCACACCTGCTCCCATAAGCAAGTTGCTGACATCTTCACCAAAGCATTGGGCCATGATCTCTTCCACCATTTTCTCTGCAAGTTGGGCATTACGAACCTCTATGCGCCAACTTGAGGGGGCGTATTAACAGATCACTTCCATAAATCAAACCCAAGATCTCCTCCATTCTTTTACCATGATTCTAGGATAATTAGCCTTTAATTTTTTATTCTAGGATAATTAGCCTTTAATTTTGTAACTGTAAATTCATGCCATACTTAATTAGTTAGCTTAGATAGATTTGTTCTTTGTATCTATTTATTTAGATGACTCTCAATGTAAAAATTAAGTCACTGAAATACAAAAGTATTGAGTTCTTGACAATGAGAGACGTAGTGGAAGGCTTGGAACAGCATTGAAGGTATTTTTCTTCACCTTCTTGTGGTTTTAATGTCTATATTTTTACCTAAAAAAATGTTTATTGTTGGACAATGAGGAGTCACTTAGAAAACTTTCTCTGTGACAAGTTGGTGGCTTCCATGGACATGTGAAGAGTACCTTAAAATTTTTGAAGAATTTCTTGAACAATATTTGAAGAATTTCTTGAATGAATCCGTCATTTGTCTAACTTAAAATTTTACCGGATCAGGTACTGAATGACATAATTCAAGAAGCCGGGGATCCTCCAAAGAAGAAGCTCTATGAACTTATAAAGCTCTCTTTACTTGATGAGATTGGATGGAGTCATTTGGCAGCATATGAAAGGCAATGGATGTATGTGCGCTTTCCGGCCAGCTTGCCACTTTTTTTAAGGTGGTTCCATTAATTCAAATCAAGTCTATCGGATTGGAAAAGTAGGGGAGACCCATTCAAGTGATTTGATTTTCTGTATGCATAGTCTTACAAAATAAAACGACCAGTTTCTGTACTGTTTCGATATCAAAATGATAACTAATTTACAAATAAAATAAAGGGGAGTGTGGTTCTCCTTCAGCATAAGACCAGCCCTCCAAATCTGAACCGTAATTCGATCCAGTGCTTTTTTTTTTTTTTTAAATTTTAAGACTACTTTTTCTGACGTAAAAAATGATGCCTCAAACAAAAAATAAATCATTTTTAGTAATCCTATATTTTAAGGCCAGCCCTCCAATTCTGAACCTCATCTACTTGATCCATTGTTTTTTAGGTAAGGCTACTTGATCTTTTGACACTAAAATGATTACTAAAACAGACCAAAGAAAAAACCATGTATTGATCATTTTTAGTAGTAATCCTTTAATTTTCTAAGACCAGCCCTCCAATACTGAGCAAAAATCTAATTGATTCCGTGTATTGATCGAGTCTCAGGCGTTTAATAAGTAGAGACTACATGCATATGGTGGGTGAGACTAAAAAAGAAGCTGCAAATTCTAAATTCTGCACTGGACCGTCAAATACGCGTGCATCCGATCGATGATCTCTTTCGCCCCCAACGAAACCCATTCACCCCACTATAAACTGTCACTGTAGTGCTTGAAAGACTTTCGATCGCATGAGTTCCTCGGTTCATAATTTGTTGGATTATAACAAATCCTTTATTTTAAGGAACATGAGCCAGGTCGTTATGTTATTAGATTAATTGCTTCTTCTTCTTTTTCGTATATTGAATTGCTTTTGATTCTTTTGTATTTCTGATCTTAATTTTAAAAAAATGTCCATATGATGATCATTGTGCTGAAGAACTGCATAGCTAGTTGCGGACAACATGAATATGCTCTGATCTTAGGGTAACCACGCAATCCAATTCCTCCACTTGGATTTAAAAAGCAGGGTCAGAGAATGACATCAACGGGAAACTAGTAAAATTGCTTTAAGAAAATATATATTCCAAGCAGCAGCCATAATTTTATTCTTTCTTTTACTCACGGTGGTCGTCTTTGATTTTCATATCGTATTTCAGGAGTTTGAGTAGGACATAAATTGAAATTATTTATAGTAGTAAAGCCTGATTTTTAAGTTATGGGATAGGATTTTGAATCAATTGAATACTTAGTTGAGTTGTGGTGACGCATGAGCTCTCCCTTGGGACAATAGTTATAGCTCAAACTGGATATTCTATAATGAAAAGGAGCTCCTATAATCACGTCTAGAAAGGATTGCTACGCTGGTCATCCAACCCCTATTCAGCTGAGAAAATAAAATTACCTAGCAATATTGTCTATGGTTAAAAAAGAAGAAAAAAAATAAAATTATGACCTTGTGAGCGAGTAGATACTCGATCGGAATGTTGCAGCCAGCTCATCGTTGCTAGCTTCAACGACTTTTTGAAAGAAAAATGAAAATTGAGTATAGGGTGGGTAAGATTTAGGCATTTTATTTGAAAAAAATAATAAAATTTAGAACGCATATGATGAAATCATTTTGTTTTATGATTGATTTTTTTTTTTAAACAATTCGCGAAATTTGTAAGAGTATTGGTAGTAGTTTCTCTATCTTCATTTTCATTTTTAAATTTGAAGAATATGTCTTTAAATTCATCTACATTGACTTATGCATCTTCAAATTTTTACATAACTATAAATAGTACTTTTTCAAATTTGAAGAAGCATTATTCATTCTTCAAACATTATTTTATTATTTTTTTCTCTCTCCTACCTATTAAAATCAACTTTGTAAAATTTATATTAAGATGATTTTGATACATAAAATTTGTATTAAGTTGATAATATAAAGTGGATGCTAATGATAAAATATATATATATAAAATAATTTTAAGAAATAAATAAAAAATAAAATAATAATAATATTTTATTATTATTTAGTTTAAAGATATATAAACCAATGTGAGAATTTTTTTTCATATACAAAATCATTAGTCAAAAGAGATAATTTTGCATATAGAGATGTATAAACCACTACTAATATTCTAAGATTATTATAACTTTATTCTTTTGTAAAAGTAGTGATATAGGCAACACGACGTTGTGGGGATCAATCTGCAAAAGCTGTCGACCCTCCATTGATGTAAAACAGAGCTTTCATCTATCAATAAATAAAAAATAAAAAATCAGAGCTTTCAGACTACATAGTAGTATAATCTTCCATTTTTTTTTTATTTTTTTTGATAATGTTGACTTAAAAATAAACCAATTACATAGCTTCTCAACACACTTTTATGACTGATATAATCTAGTTTAAACAATAAATCTTTATAGACCTAAATTTAAGAGATAGATTAACTCTATTTACGACAAGAGAGAAGCTACCAGCCGGATGGGTGAAATATCCTGTTTCACACTTACGAATGAAGAGCTGACACGTATAAACTGTAGCAAATTAAACAATAAACTCACATGCAGACAATCTCTCTAATTTCTTTAGAAACACACAACCCAATCTCTCTCCTCTCTCCCCCACCTCGTGTCGCCCAGCTCCCCCTCCCCCCCTCTCTCTCTCTCTCTCTCTCTCTCTCTCTCTCTCTCCTTCGCGGCCCCCTCTCATTTGTGGTGAAGTTTTCAAAGCATATGAAAAACACTTCTCAGGTTGCTCCCACCCCTTCCTAGAGCAAAAAAATCACAACTCAATGCCAAGAAAAAAACACAAAGTTGCAGTAAGAAAAAGTCTGCCATTGCAAAAAAAAAAGAAAAAAAAAAAAAACTCTGGCAGCAAAATAAACAAAACAAAGTTTCAAAAACCCAAGATCAAGAACTCGTGAGCATGTGCAAGTCAACAAGCGATCCTAAGATCAAGAACTCGTGAGTTTTCGACGTACGTACCCTGCTATTGCTCATTACTTCAGGTGCCAATCACCGATCCCCTTACAAATCAACATATATAGCCACATTACAAAAGATATTCAAAATCAAACAAGAGAGTTGTGGGGGGAGAGAAGAGAAAGGGAAAAGAAAGAGGAGAAAGGGGAAAGGACGCTGGGGAGAGAAGATCAACGGGAAAGGGGAGAGGAGAAAGAAGAGTGTGCGGGAGACGAGAGAGAGAGAAGAGCTGCAATTCAATAAATTCGGACACACCACAAGACACATAAGTCTCCTACGTGTTGAAATTCTATTGGCTGGTGTAAAGTGGAAAATAACACCAGACCTGTTTGAAGCTTTTCTCTTACGACAACGTTGCCTGCCGAAGCGAAAAGGAGACTACTCCATTCGGACTGCACTATTTTTTTGGATTTTATTTTCTAAAAAGAAAAAACAGAACATGAAATAAAATACACAACAATTTTAAGTAAACAACAGATGGGCTAAAGAAACGTATGGCCCAGCTTAAAGAAATCCAGCCCAAATGTAAGTGGAGGACGGCATTAGGGTTTCATCTCTATCATCCCTGCCGCCGCCCTCTGCATTTTCTTTTTTCCCTTTCTTTTCATCTTCCCTCGTCGTCCGAAATTCTTCCTCCATTCCCCCGATCTTCCGCCGCCCTCCCGCTCGAGCTACGGCAGCCTCCACCTGGCTTCGAAATTTAGCTTCCTCCACCGTCCCTCTCACCCATCACTGGCTTCACCCACCCATCTCACGAACTATGGCCACACCGACCACCCATCGCCCAAGCATGAACAAAACAAATCGAGAGTACTAAAATACGTAAAGATTCCAAGCAACACCAATAAAACTTCAAACAACTCACCATCAACCTCCTTTCGGACATAAACTCAGTACTGAGAGACCTTTTTATTATTATTTTCTCTCATTTTATATATGTTGAATATAATTCGTATGAGATCTAAGAATTAACAAATTACACAACCGTTAGGATCCTCCTCTACGCTTCTGACATAATAATGTTGGGTCATGTAAGGATTATAGGCTTGGTAGAGCTTCACAAGCTAAGCCACATCGTCCTTCTTTTTCTCATCTATCTTAGGCTCTTCTTTCTTCGGTTCTTCCTTCTTCTTGGGCTCTTTTGCTGGTCCAACAGAGACTATCTCTGTGGGGTAGAGCTTCCTCAGCTTGCTTACTATATCAACCGGATCGATATCCCCGATCACCGTCATTGTCTTGTCCTTGTCCTTGTCCATGGAGATTGAATCAATACCTTGAAGAGCAGAAACTGCCTTCATGGCTTTGATTTTTGCTTTCTGATCACAGACTTGCACTTTCAAGATCACTTTCTTCATTGCTGAAACGTTTGAGGGATGCAAGCAGTACCGGATAAAGTTGCAGATGAAAAATTCGAAGCCAAGAAAAGAAGAATATTACAGAATATATAGGAGATAAAATCCGATGGACATGGGAGACTCCGGAAGGACCTTGGAGGCTTTTTATATTGAGCGCAAGTCTGACGTTGTGGGGTTGGATAAGTCTCGAGTTACAGGCCGGTTTGGATTGGAAAATATTAGAAAGAGTTGAGATGGTTTTTAAATAATGGTATAAAATATTTTATAAATATTATTTTTTAATATTATTATTATTTTAATATTTAAAATTGAATTATTTATTATATTTTATATGAAAATTTAATTTTTTTTTTAATTTAAAAAAGTTGAATTGTTTATTATATTTTATATAAAAATTTTAAAATTATTTTTAAATTTAAAAAAATTAAATTATTTATTTATATTTTAGTATAAAAATTTAAGAACATGCGATTTGAAAAAAAAAATTATATTTTTTATAAAAATTTAAAAAGTTGAATTGTACGTAATAAATTTTATTTTATTTTTTGAGGCGGCAACTCCATCGTTTCACCTTTACTTCTGATCGTATCATTTAATAATTTTTTTTTCTTTCTCTTTTTTTTATATTTTTTTAATATACTTTATATTTTTTTAGTATATTTAAAAAAAATTTAAAAAAAAATTCAATATATTTATAATTATTTTTTTAATTATTAAATAAAAAAAAATTGACAAACGGCCAAATAAAATGGTACAAATAGGATAAAATAGTATTTTCGTAAAGATGAAAGAGATTCGACTGGCACTATTTTTTTTTTTTTTTTTTCATCTGATATTATCGATGCATCCTTTTTGTCTGACAGCATTATTGTCAACTTTTATTTACTTTTCACTGCGGAATCATGCACATGTATGGTTGGAAGCATTCTTTGAATTTACAAATCTCATCAGTTCACTTCAATTCTTCTCATTTTTATTATTATAATTTTATTAAATTTTTATATGAAATATAATTTTTTTTTTAAATCTCAAAACAACTTTTTAAATTCTCACATAAAATATAATAAATAATTCAATATTTTCAAATCCTAAAATAACTTTTTCAAATCTCTACACAAAATATAATAAACAATTTATCTTATTTACATCTCAAAATAATAATAATATTAAAAAATATTATTCTAAAAATATTATTTTTTACTATTTACAAACCATATCAACTCATTTCTGAATTCAAACCACACCATTTGTTTACACAATCTTCTCACCTCATCTCATATTTCATTCCAATTATTATAATTTTTTCAAATTTTAATACAAAAATATAATAATGAATTCAACTTTTTCAAATCTCAAAATAAAAATAATATTAAAAAAATATTTTAACAATATTTTATTCAACTACTATTCAAAACATCTGATCTCATTTCATCTTAATTGTCTATCCAAACGGAGCCTAAATTCTCGTACGAGTTTCTAAATTAGTGTATTATCAATAAGGAAAATACTCTAGTCATAAAAGGAGTAATTTTACAAATTGATAAGACTTAATATAATTCGTTAAATTATGAAATTATTTTTATTATAAAGTAGATCTAACGAATCAGATAAAATCTCGTCAATTTATAAGATTATTTTTATATAATTCTTTTGTAAATGTAACACTACTCTCCTTTATAGAGTTTGTGAGGAGAGCGTGAGTCTCTTGTCGTGGGTGGTGCAGAGTATTAATTTGGACGAACTGACCACCTCCCTAATTTGGATAGCCATATAAATTTTTAAATAAAATACAAAAATAGTTTAAATTTTCAAGTTTCAAGATAAAATAACATTAAATAATAATATTTCAATTACATTTTAATTTATTTTTTTTTAAAATCTTATAAAATATCTTAATTTAAATTATTTTATTATTATATACAAAATATCTTATTACTATTTATAAATTTTTCATATAATCTTTTATTTTTTGACAGGGGCATATAATCTTAATCTATTCATATAATCTTTCCAAACTCTATAATGACTTCTGAAGAGATCATATATGTTGAGATTTAGGTCCTATTTCATGTCGGTCGTGATCCATGTGCAAAAATGAACGCACTATTCTGGTGGGTCTCATGACACTTATTTTTGTCATTTGCCCACACATTTTTCCGCCTTACTTTTTTTTTAACTGATTACACTGCTTATTTTTCCCATATTCTCGATCCACCATTTTTACATAGCATTATTTTTATATTATTTGAATATATTTTTTAGTATTATTTTTATTTTATAATTTAAAAAAATTAAATTATTTATTATATTTTTATAAAGAAATTTAAAAAAATTGTAATGATTAAAATGAGATAAGATTGTGGTATTGTGTACCTAAACAGAATCTTAAGTTAAAAGATTTAAATTTTATTATTAGTTTAAAATCAAAAAAATTAAATTATTTAATATATCTTATTTAAAAATTATAGTAATAAAATAAGATAGAATGGGAGAAAACATGTAGATGCCGTGCAATCGGCTGACGTGGCTCTCCCTGCTTTTTCTTCTGGTATTTGCAATCCATCGTTTTTTATCTGACAGCTTATTGTCATCTTTGATTTACTTTTCACTCAGTGGCGGAATCATGCACATATATGGTTGGGGCCATGTCGCCCAAAATTTCAAAGATGTTGGTTATTTGGGTTTGATATTCATGGCTGGTTGATGATTAAATAAGGCAGTTGTTGGGCTGTTTTTAAGTTTAACGACTTATAAAGCTTGTTTTGCTCTATTTTTAGAATGATTGAATTCAATTAGCTAAGGTTATGTGCGGGTATGTGTTAATAACGCGTGTACAAATATTTTTTATTTAAGTTATTGTCACACAATTAGACTACGGTCTCAAAACATAGAGAATACTGGACCAAAGTTAGGTAGGCAGATTTCCTATACCAATAAAAGAAAAGGACGGAGGTTAATTTTGAAAATATGAATGTTTGTTTTGAAAAATAATTTTTTTTTTTTTTAAAACAACCTTAGATATATGTTCGGCATACTCACGAAATCTGTATAAGAATGAAGTACTTTCTGCCATGACTGATGTAGACATGAGTTTATTTTAACATTTTGTTTTCTGAACTGCAAAAAAAAGTGAATATGAGATTAAAAAGTTTTTGCTTTGATTTAATGAAAATGCTTTAATTTCTTCTATTTTGAATATGTGAAATGACTTAAAACTATTCAATACTCTGTTTAATATGTTAAAGGATTTTTGAAACAAGATTGTTTTGTGAAAGTTTTCGCTCTGATGTTTTGTAACATATTTTGATTCTGTATTCTAAAAATAAATATTTTGTTTCGCATTGTGAACATTATAAATGCTTATGTTTACATACTAATATATTTTTTTGCTTGCTGAGTTGTTGATAACTCACCCATTTATCTTCACAATATTTTAAATGATTTTGATGGTTCAACTAAGGATCAATGATAAAGGATGTGGACAAGATTAGCTGAGGACAGTAGTTGAGTACCTTGGGGTACTCAACTTGTAGTTTAGTAGATGAGTTTTAGTATGTTTAGATGGTTTATGGAGACTTATGTAAATTCTATTTCAACTTGTTATGTTAATTAAGACATGTGGAGAAACTGATCTATTTCATTTGGGTTACTGTAATTGAGGATATGATATATGGAATTAAATTATAGGTATTTATTTTTAATTTTGGAGTCTTTAGAAGTATATGTCTAGATTTGAAAAATATACATTAATATTATTGAAATTGATTATCGGGTGACAGGAATTAACTCCATGAATCCTATATTATTCCATATTATTGAGATACAAAATATCCCATTGAGATATATTTTAAAAAGTAGCTTTAAAAAAGTTGTTTGCCTTGTGCCAAAGAAGAAAAAGTAGCAAGTGTTTCTCAATCCCTTGCCTTTTCTTTCCGAAGTTCCTTTGTAAGAGCATTACGACTGTTTTTTATTTTCTAGTTTTTTAATTTTTAAAATTTTTCAAATCGCATTTGCAATTTTAAATAAGAATATGATTGAGTAATAAATAATATATGATTAAGTATATGAAAGTTAAGATAAAGATCAGTACAACTACTAACATTGTTTATTGACTATATAGCAATTTCTTTCACAAAAATAAACATAAAGAGAGAGAGAGAGTAATTGTATCACTATCCTAACTTTTTCTCCTATATTTTATAGGAATTTTCAAACAGATCATTTTTCTTATGAATATGCTTTCATTAAATTAAAAAATTTAGCTAAATCCGGAAAGAAAGTATAAAGAAGAATTTTTAAAAAATTAGCTAAATTCAAGAATCCCCCCAATATATGTAGGTCCTATAATGACTTCTGAAGAGATATGCTTGCAAATGTACGGTCCTACTTACAAGATTCTATATTGGTCGTGATCCATGTGCAAAAATTAACACTTATTTTTGTCATTTGTTCACTTATTTTTCCGCCTTTTTTTTTGTTTTTTACTGACCCAACCGCTTTTTTTTTTCCAATATTCTCGAACCACCCTCTTTACATAGCATTATTGTCATTTTTATTTACGAGTAGTTTGAAAATTGAGTTGAGATTAAATGAATTAAATAAGATATTATTTAAATATTAATTTTTAATATTATTATTATTTTAAAATTTAAAAAATTTAAATTATTTATTATATTTTATATAGAAATTTAAAAAAATTATAATAATAAATTAAAATGAGTTAAACATTATTAGATTGCCTATCTTACTGTAATGGACTTTCATAATTTGTTCCACGAACAATTTTTAATTCCACAATTTTATCCTAATCCCCTCGACTTTTCAATTGCCGGTTGATTTGACGGGGATACACTGTTGTTTTAACAACGCTTTCATGATTTGTGACGACTTGACCACCCACCCAATTTGGATTTTGCATAGCCAAGACTTGAAATTGCTGTTCAGCTTTCAAAATGGGATCCTTCAGTAATTGGCATTGTATTGATTTAGAGATGAGTTGAGATGATTTGTGAATAGTAAAATAAAATATTATTAGAATATTATTTTTTAATATTATTATTATTTTGAGATTTAAAAAATGTTGTATTATATATTATATTTTGTATAAAAATTTAGAAAAGTTATAATAATAAGATGAGATGAATTGAGATGAATTGAATTAACTTTTAAATCCACACCGATGTTAGTGAAATTTAAAATATAGTGAAATTTTATATAAATGATTTATATTGGATTAGTTAAAAACTTAAATTTTGAGTTGCAGTAATTTTAAAAGAATTTTTAAAATTAAAGAGTAACTATTCATCCATCTAATCTATATTTTATTCATAATTCAAATTATCTCAACATCTAGAGTTTTTTTTTTTCAAACTCTATAACGACTTCTTAAGAGAGATATATGTGCAGATGTAGGTCCTACCTACAAGATTTCATATTGGTCGTGATCCATATGCAAAAATGAACGCACTTATCTGGTGGGTCTCACACTTATTTTTGTCATTTGCTCACTTATTTTTTCACCCTACGTTTTGTAACTGGTTGTTCGCAAGTTTTTTTCTTCCGATATTGCCGATCCACCTTTATTATGGACGACATTATTGTCATATTTGATTTACTGATATTGTGCCTCTTAATACATGAAAAATCGCTCAACAAGTTGAAAAGAGAGAAAGAGTCATTGCTGATCCACTGAGATGATTCGAGCCTCGATGGTGTCGTTTGGAGTCCACGACAGTGGTCTAGTGCGGCTGTATGATGTCGGTGCATATATCCATAACGGTAAATGGAAAACAAGTATAGAGAAAAAAGAGAGAAAGTGACATGCAAATTCATGTGGTTCGACATGTTGCCTACATTCACGAACGTTTGGGAAGGAAAAATTCACCATAATATGCTAGTTTACAGTCTCTCATAACCTCTCATTTCTTACTGTACAATGGTAGCTGGATATCTACTTGTTGGAGAAGATGTTCTCTCTAGAGCTCTCCCCCCAAAGGTTGAAGAAGAAGTCAAAAAAGAAGCTCATTAGAAGTCGTTTGGACCTCCCGTTTTATCTATCCTCTTCCCGCGTGCACCTCGGTAGTGGTGATGGATGTCCACTTGGCACGTCTGACCCCTCTCCCTTTCCCACTTTCTCTTGACACCCTTCTGCCTTTCACCTCCTTACACCCTTCTGCCTTGTCCCCTCTCCTTCTCTCTTATTTTGTTTGCTAGTAGTGGCTTGGTGGACTAGGCCTAGTCTTGGGCCTAGATATTCTACCCCCTCACAGTTGCCCACGATTCTTAAGGACAATTGTGCTAACAAAGATTTTGAGGATCTTCAAAATAAAATATGCAATAAAGGTTGTCTGTAGAAATATGTGCGGAAATAAACTTTGGGAGTCTGTCCCTGGCTATCTGTTCCCATCGCGTTAAGCAATAAAGATTTTAAAACGCGGGAGATAGGCTCAACCTCGTGTAGTGTGAGTGCGGGGCTTAGTTATGGTGGAAGATGAACTTAACTGCGTTGGTTGCGAGTGTGTGGCTCAGCTATGGTGGGAGATGAGTTCGACCGTGTGGGGTGCAAGCGCGCAGCTCGACTTAGCGACATAAGTAGAAAATGAACATGTCCCACGTAAAGTGCGAGGGCGCAGCTTGGTTATGGTGAAAGATGTACTCAACTGCGTAAGATGAGAGCGCAAAGCTCGGTTGTGATGGGATGTGTACTCGACTGCATAATATACGTAGTCCGGCTTTGCATCTGCTTGTCGTTTTTTGAAAGTGTATGTTCGCCCGATTTTTTCATTTTCAATTTTCTTGGTATTGGAGTTTGTATGAAGTAACCCACGCAAAGCAGTCAAAGGGCTCGTCAAACCCTTGGGTCCACCTTAGGCGGTTGCCGAGCCCGTCGACTCGTTTCCCAAGGTAACCCGCGCAGGCCGGTTGTAGAACTAAGAGGCCCGTTAACTCCGAAGACTCGTTCCCGAAGGTAACCCACTGGCAGCAGTTATGGCTTGAGTGTGACACTCGGAGCGAATCTAGGGACTTGTATCAGCGCGAAGGACGGTAAGTCTAGGACCTTGTGTCTGAATGGCCATTTGGGCAAGTCCTAGGACTAGTGCCCCGGCTAAACTTTGCGGTGAGTCTAGGGACTCGGCTTGATGGCACGTAGGTCGGTAAATCTAGGGACTTGTATCCCACTGGTCTTGTGGGCGAGTCCTGGGGCTCTAACCTGACCAATGCATCGTGGCCAGTCTAGAGACTCGACTTGTAGTATGAAGGTCGGTAAGTTAAGGGACTTGTGTCCGACTGGCTGTTGGTAGGGCAGAGCTCTGGAGGCCTTGACCAAAGCCAATGCATCGTGGCGAGTCCAAAGATTAGGCTTGTAGCACGAAAGTCGGCAAGTTAAGGGACTTGTGTCCGAGTGACTATGGGTGGGGTAGAACTCGGGAGGCTTTGGCTCTAGTCAATGCATCGTGGTGAGTCCAAAAACTCGGCTTGGATCACGAAAGTTGGCAAGTCAAGGGACTTGTGTTTGATTGGTTGTCGGTGCTACAGAGCTCAGGAGGCCCTGTCCCTAGCTAATGTATTGTGGCGAGTCCAGAGACTCGACTTTGTGGCGCGAGGGTTGACAAGTCTAGGGACTTATGTTTGACCGTTGTGTCGCGGTGAGTTACTCACTGCCATCCTCATGGCCTCCCAACTTTTTGGCAATGATGCCAACAGAATCAATGCTCTAATCGCATGATACATACTAGACAAAGCCGACATGAGATCCGCCATGGTTCTCTCTTTGATAATGTTGTGCACCACTAATCTGGGCAAAGTCAGTCGAATAACCCCGAGAACCTGTTGATCCAAGAGATTCCACTCAATATCATCCATGCTCTTTAGCTTCATTTCGAATAGAGGAAGGTAGAGCCTCTTCCCGCATCGATAATCCTTGATCTTTATCCTCTAAAAACCAAAGTTTGTGCCAACAAACGTCTTGATCCCAATCTTCACGTCACGTATTCTCTAGACATCGTTAGGCCCCCAACTCTAACTTTGGAGCTCTGATATCAGTTGTTGTGGTATAAAACACCAAAGTTACCACACCCACACACAACGATATCAAGACAAACAATGAAACAAATACGAAACACTGGAATCAAGCGTGCACACACACGACACACAGAATTTATCGTGATTCGGCAACATGCCTACATCCACAGAGCTACATGGGATTTTATTCCAGAGGAGATTGCAATCACATAGTGAGTTACAAGAGCATCTCTCTGCTCACATAATGTAAACTCTCTCTCTATGGATTTTTGTCTCTCACACCTCCGTCTCTCTTTATTCTCTCTGAAACTACTGAAATTCATGTACAAGAGGTCAAAACATTACATCTTTATAGAAAATGACGCTAAAAACCCTAAAACGGAAAACTTGGATTCTTTGCTCGAGCGGCGTTTTGAGTGCGCCTCAAGCCAACAACCAATTGAACATTGGATTGAGCGGCCTGTCGAGCACTACTCAAGCGAACACTAGGGGTTAGCGCTTTGCTCGAGTCTACTGCCGTGGGAACATTGAGCTAACAATCTGTCTAACCTTCGCTCAATCCCACTGTCGAGTGCACCTCAAGTGAACTCACGGTTTGAGCTTCGCTAGAGCCAAAGTTGAGTGACAGCCGAATGAACTCTCTATTTGCACATTTTCTATTTACAAACAAGACTCCACATGTAACCCAACATGGCTCACACGATAGGAAAATCGTTAAGAATATAATACAAATAATTAAACCTTTATTTTTCCATTAGTTTAAACTTTTAGAATAAAAGATAAATTCACAAAATATAAATTAAAATCGTTAATATGTAAATATACTTTTATAATATCATATGCTTTTTGTATATATCGCAACTGTCGTTAGTCTTTGAAAATTATATGGTCGGCAAAGACTTTTTGGTTGATGGGTGGTTGTTAATTGCAACCAAAAAAAAAAAAAAAACCAAAACAAAAGAGTGGTGGATGGTGTGTTTTTCTCCATTGACTGGTGGATGAGTGATCTGCTTGTTTTCTCCCTGATTCATTCTTCACGTTGGCTGCTATAGCCATTTTACCCTATGCGCTGCTCCAAAAGTTGGACTTGCGAACACTGACCCTTAGCGTTTTCAAATCGATTCCATTATTGAGCGTCATTGTTTAATTTGCAGTCTTGACATTCAGAGCAGCAAAAGAGAGGTAAGTACGTGCTTCTAATTTTGTCCATCTCTATTACTTGCTTTGGTTCTCAAATTTATTGTGGTGATCACCAGATTTAATATATCGGTAGAGTCCTTTAAATAAACTGAAAAAAAACAACAACATGCTTTAGTCTACGTTAATATATATATATATATATAGTTGTTTGGAAATATCATATGTAAATATCCAAGCAGAAGCTCAACTTTTGTTGAGTAATGCATAACTGATCGATCATGAATTTGGTCATTTATGTTTAAAGGAACTTGAAAACTCAAGACAAGAAGAGTGTTAGAATACAAACTTAAATTTATCTCTTCTGAACCTACTGTTACGACAAGTGATGATATATTGTTTACATGGTATCAAAAGAGTTTTGAGTAATCCTGAGGGCTCATTTTGTTATGCATAAGATCAGATGAGATAAATGTTGAATAAAATATTATTTAAATATTATTTTTAATATTATTTTTATTTTTAAATTTTAAAAAATTAAATTATTTATTGTATTTCTCTTTCTTTGTCATTCCAGACTCTATATAATCTTCATCTTCCACTAATAGTCTACGTTTAATAGCTACGAGCTCGCCTCTTCCATTTGCCCTGGTCAGACTTCCCCACACCTTTCTTGCATGTATTCATAGTCGGTGACATATGTTTAATTTGTTATTCATGACAGGTAATACTGTTTACAGCTTCCTCGCTTATGTTCAGACTCCTTTTGGGCATCTTTGCTCTTAGTTTATGCTTTTGATGCGGATCACCGAGGAGGACAAAATTAAAGTGAGGTACGTACGTGCATGCTTCTTGATCTCAATATTTATATATATACACACTAACATCACAATTTAGCCGAATCCTTTTAAATCCATTGAATTTTTGGCTGATTTGATCGGCGCTAGCTGCACTTTAAATATTTGTTCTTCCAACCCATATTTGCGGAATGTATATATGCAGAATTTTTTGTTGTTGATTTGATCGCTAGTTTTGATTAAAGTTAAAAAATTAAATAAAAATATTGTTTTAAATTTTGAAAAAAAAGTATTGTTTTTTGTATTTTGTCTAAAAGTTTTAAAAAAATTATAAAGATTAGATAATTATTAGATAAAAAAAATTAAAAATTAAAAAATATTTTATATTTAAATGGTATTTAAAAATAAAATATTCAAAAATACATGAAAATACTCTTATATTCAAACGGAGTCTAATAAAATGAATGATTATTATATTTGCTTTCAGAAGTGGTTTGTTTCTCAGACCTTTACAGCTAATGGATCCGATCTGTACATATTTTGGCCAGGATTGTCTTACTGTTGTTCGAGCTAAACTAGATATTGTTCTATTCATAGTGATCCCATGGCAGTGATATATGCGAAGAATATAGATGGAAAACTAGAGGAGTTAGGCCGCACTGAGGTTATACTGAATATCTTGAATCCCACGTGGATAGAAAAAGTTACAGTTGCATTCTAGTTTGAGATTTAAGCCTCGTTTGGTTATGCAGTTCAGATGAGACGAGATGTTTTGTTAAAAGTTGAATTATTTATTATATTTAGTACGGGAGTTTTGAAAAATTGTAATGATTATATAAGATGAGATGGTTTGATTTTGTATAACCAAACTAGCCCTTAAGTGCTTATCCTTTTTGTAGATATAGTTCTTTTATTATTTTTACGGAAACTCTTATTTTGTTTTGACTGCTTTTGACTCACTAGCTCTTCCCTTCTTTATTTTCGCTCTAGATTTCATGTATATGATGTTGATACCAAATATCACAATATACCTATGAAGGTACATCATAGTTTCTGCTCTCGAGTATCTAATGTTTTAATTCTTTGTACGTTATATTTTTCCTATTATAATTTGTACCAATAATATACAAGAAAAAGTGTACATGCCAAGTGTTTCCGTAGTATCTCTTCCAATATTTTTTAAGTGTTGAATACTGCAATTTGCAAGTTAGAACTCTTTTACATTGGGGACTAAGAGCTGGGTACTGGTTTTTCTGAGAATATGTGTTCAGTTGTATTTTTGTTGATGCATGATTAAACACATTGAATTGGCCAAAAAAATTAATTCGAAAACAATAATAAACGACTATTGGATGTAGTCACATATTTTGTACATCTATGTGTGTGGAGACATGTCTCATCCACCTTCCACATCTTTCATCTTTCTGAAAAGTTAAGGTGAGTGAGACCCACCGCTTCTTTTTCTTTCATTTGATTAAATTTTTGGACCACATGAAAACACAAACATCCCATTATTCAATCCCATTTTTGGACCACATGAAGACACCCACCACCTCTAATTTTTGGACCACATGATTAAATTGTTGCCTCTCTCACTAGACATATACATATATATAGGGGTCCCTAAGTACGGACGGAGCTCCAACCCTCTTTTATTTTCTATCCACTAGTTTCTGAGCCCAACATTGAAGAAACAAAATTCATCTCAAAAGAATTATTCATTCTCGTGACAAATGAAACACACAAGCCAGAAGTAAGATGTTTTCTAATTAAAAAGATCTAAGAACTTTTTGTTATCAAACATATTTTGCAAGGGTCGTACTAGTTTTACACATACATGCATGAAAAGAAAACACACATTTAAAAATCTAGAGAACATTCCCTACCCTAACAACCAATTTCTTATGTGGCACTACAAGAAATCAGACTTTTTCCAACGCTCAAAATCGTCGCAAATACCTCTAATAATCATTGCAATTGATCATTTTCGGCGATTTCTAATTCGCTGAGCGTTCGACGAAATTAAAATGATATTTCTGATCAATTGTAGCGATCTCCAAAAATCACTGCAAAAGGACCTCATTTGCGGCAATTTTTATCTGCCGCAATTGTCCAAAAAACCGATAGAAATAGCTTCTTTATTTACTTCTAAATCGTTGGCAAAAGTCAATTGCGGCAACATAAATCATCGCAAACGTTTAGGAAATCGCCGCAAATGTTCTAATATTTGTCCAGCAAGTTTCAATTATCGTCGCTTTTGTATATTTCCAGCAGGTATATTTCGCCACAAAAAAAAATATTTGCCGCGAGTAAGTATCGCGGCAAATAAGTAAGATTGACGACAAAATTAATTGCGGTGAAATTTACTCGCCGAAAAAAAGTTTTCCAGAAAATAAATTAAAAAAATGCACAAAAGCAAAGACTTCATCCTAGAGACCCTTATATATAATAAATGTATATATAACTGTAAGATATAATTAATTCACCTAAATAGTGCAGCAAATAGAAAACTATTTCCAAGCATGCATGATACATTTGCAGAGAAGTGAAGAATAGTAAGCCTAAATAGTCATATAAGCCATAAATAGTCATTTTATTTCTGGTAATAAACATTGAACTCAAAAATATGCATGCAAGTGCTTCCAATGAACATATAAGCCAGAGCATAGTAAGCCTAAATATGTATAGACCTAAACAGATTTGATGAACACGTATGTAAGATATAGACCTAAATAGTCATTATTGAGAGTCTATAATAAAAGCAGGACTAGAGATATTCACTTTTACAAGATGAAAAAAAAAAAACCAATTTTTCAATGCAAGCCAAATGCAATATGTCTAGATAATTACAAAAACTTGAATCTTTTAGTACTACATTATACCTGCACAAGTACTTCTTGCTTTCGAACAAAATTTATAAGGATTGAGAAAAGAGAGATCAAAGTCACTTGTCAGTAAAGTTGCCTCTGCTAATAGAATCGCAGCTGACATGATACCAAGTAAGATAGCTAAGAGTTTCTTAAGTTGCTTTCTGAGGATGCATCCCCAACAAAATTCTGCATAAGGAACCACTAAGGCTTGACATATACTTCCTGAAACAATGGATATAAATGTCTAAGGTCATGAATAAACAACCTGAAACATATATTGAGACAGACTCAATAAGCAAAAGAGTAAAGAGTAAGAGTAAACAAAACATCCAGTTATATATACATATATATATAACTGGATGGTAAATTAGATTCAGTAGAAGCACAACTCTAAATTATACACAGCCAAAGGCAAGCTGACTTTTACCTTTCCAAAATGAAGTTCGCTTGCAATTTCACAAATAGAGCACAAGACTAGATAGCATTATAAAATCCATCCATCAGTAATACATTAAATCCATACATCAGAAAGAGAGGAGGAAGCTCACACATTGCTCAGTTAGCTGTACAGAACATTTTCCCAAAGCTGCCTAAGCAGGGTGTGGAGACAGAGCTGGAAAGTTACTTGAGTTTCGTAAAAAAATTTTAATCACATGACACAAAAAAGATACAGTAGAATCCAGAAGTCTGTACTTTAAAGGCTAGGAGCAAGGTCAAACCTGAAGCGGCTCATTTTCATCAGTAGAACCAAGCATCTCATTCACTAGTAGCAAGCGTTCACTAGGAAAGTTCTGCAATAAAGGAAATGTGAAGACAGAAAAGCAGCAGTGCCAACAGAATCTTCAGGAGAAACTTTAATTGCTAAGAAAAGAAGAATAAGTAATGGAATGGGAGGCTGGAAGGTAAAACAGATGGAAATAACATACCCAAAGGACTTTAGAGTAGTTAGGATGGTGCCAATAAGTATAGCAGCAAATTTAACAGGCACTCATCCAAATATAACATGTATCTTTAACCAACATGTATTCATCTAAGTGATGACACTTTAAATGCAGAGTATGACTAAAAATCAACTGGACAGTACATATTTTGTATGCTTCAATCTTACAAGGTATGAGTAAAAATATTTATAAATGCAGAAAGGTGGCCAACATAACTGAGTACAATCAACTGGACAGTACATAATGATTACGAGACCACACGATTTCAACTATTTGAACACCATCCAGTAACATACAAGTAACATGTTACCGTATATATTGACCTAACATGTTTGGTTTTCCATAATTGTCCTCTCTTTACTGTCCTCTTAAAAACTGACGAGTAGAAGAGACAAATAATTCAACCCATTATATATCTCTCCTCCAAAAGAACCACAAGCGGAGGAGTAGTACTCTTACCTTACAGCCTCAGTAGTATAGAAAGTATCTGGCCGAGATCCGAGTTTCATAAACTTCATGACTAATCCTTTTATTTGGCTCTATGTGTTCATCAGATGCTCCTTAACATACACCTTCTTGACCCAAAAAAGAGATTCTTTGAGAGTGCGCCTAGATTATAAGGCCTTCCACATCCAACAGCAGGTAAAAGTTGTCAGGCAAGAACACAATCAAGACAACCCATTTCCTATATAAAATTTTCCCAACTTAGTATCCCCAACTATAGATATACGCAGCCAGTCTCAACCTCACAAACTAACTCATAAACATACATAGAGAAGTAAGAAGAAAGCAGATAAAAAACATGGGGAGAGGATATTCAAGAATGCAAGAAAACCAAGAGCTTTTGCTGTGGGTGGAAGCTATCTGAGTTTTACATATATAATCTAAAAGTAACAGAAACTCAGAAGATTGACAGTCGTCGGCCAAAGTCTGCCTTTCAGTCAAATTTCATACCCGATGTGAATTGGACATACAAACAAAAAATCAAGACACTGTTATCCCATCACATCCACATAAACCACACTCCCCCGGAGTCAACCAAACAAAAGCTCCGAAAAAGGTAGCTCCATAATCGATATACATCTTAAATAATATGACACAAACATCAGTCAAATTAGGAAGAGTAAATATATAAAAGAATGACCATAACTACAACCTCAGGTTTGTGGCTTTTGATATTCTCCAGAAAGAAAGAAGAAAGAAAGTGATATTCATTCACTGTAAATTCTATCTGTAAAATGTGACTAAAGCCATGTAAAATTTTTTATTTTTTGCAACTTTAAGAAGAATATGGTTTAAGGTACTTTAGGATGGCCAAGCCAGCGTGCATTCTAAAGGCAATGCCCACATGCTTATCCTGCGCCCACTTTGCCCCTCCCTCCATCATTGCCACAGCTTCTTTTTTTTTTCACTGTACATCCCTGGAATTACTTTAGTCAAACACAATTTTATACGCAACATCGTACGTACACCTCACCATTTCCTTATTAATTTAAAAAAGGGAATAATATCAGTTCAAAATTAGAACAAAAGTAGTTAAAGAATTTAACGTAAATCTTATTCGCATTATAGATGAAAGGAAAAAAAAAAAAAACAAAGAGTACAAAAAAGTAAAGCAATGCTAAACGTCATGATATTGAAACCAAGATCATTTACCTTTGTGTTTTACTAAAATAACAATTATCTATTTTTTGGCATTTATGGCATATGGTCCATGACCATGAAACCATTGTATATGACTGGTGTAACATGATGTTTGGATGAGGTAGAACCCCCTCCCCTGCAAAAAAATCGTTTCTTCTCTTCTCTTCTCCTTGGCTAGCCAACCTCCTCATTCAGCATCCCTCACTTAACATTCCTTCGTTGATAAGCATCAAATAAACTCAGAAAAGTAAATCAATGTGATACAAATTTAACATTAACAGGAACTAAATTGAAAAGCCAGAAGAAACTCGAGCTCCTAGATTCCAAATCACATCTAACAACCACCGTTAAAAACTACCGTTTCTTCAGTAACCCAAAAGAAAATAAAAACCATTCCAAAGAGCCAGAAGAAACCGATAGTACCAGAATAAAAAAAAATCTTCCTGCAAACAAAACAAAGAAACCGATAGCACCAGAAACCCAATTTCCAAGAAATTAAAATCTTCCTGCAAATACTTGTTGTTATTCATACCATCCAACTACTGTTTTAAAACTGCCCTTCCAAACGAATTGCCTCTCCAAGCTCTGGTGGGTAAAATGCAGTCAATAAAAGAAAGCCCAACTCAATAAAAGAATAAATTTCACATCAAAGCAGAGTGTAAATCGAAACCCATGTAAATCGAAATAGAGTGTTCATCAAAACCCATGTAAAGCAAAACACACGGCAAAATCCATATCACAAATCAGTTTGTAAAAAATACCCAAATCGTGATTTTCTTGTGACAGATTTGTGGAGGAAATGCGCAACCTTCATTGGCGACGGGCTGGGGGAGAAGGAGGGGCCAGCCGTCGAGGTGAGGTCGTGGTGGCATGGTGGGGTCGTTGGCGACGGGTTGTGTGGGCGGCGTGGGTTGTGCGCGGCGAAGGCTTGAGGGAGAAGAGAGATTGGGGATAGAGAGGGGTTGGGGGGAGAAGGGAGGGAAATGACCTAGACTCCAAACGAGCGTAGGATTTAAATTTCTTTAGCTTTTTGCAGCGACAACATATCGCCACAATAGATGAAAAAGTCGCCGCACATGTGTAAATCTCATTTTCAACGAATCAAAAATTGCTGGTACTTCTTATTTGCAGCGATCAAATTTCACCGAAAATAGCCTTGTCTACAGTGTCGCGAATATTTGTAAAAGGCTATTCCAGCGCTTCACCTATCACTGCTAACAAACATTTAATTGTCGCAGGATATCTATTACGGCGAAAGTGTCGTCGCAAAATATTTTGATTGTGGCGATTTTTTATGTTCGACGGAACTAAATGTCGCTGCAGTTACATGTTCCTGTTGCGGTGACTCTTTTCGCTGCAATAGGTCTAGAAGTCGTCGCAAAAAATTTAACAGTGAATTCGCACCAACATTTTACGAATTCGTGATAGAATTAAGCGGCGAATCTTAAAATCGCCGCAAATATGTATTATTTGCGCTGATTTTTTTTGCACCGATCTAAAAATCGCTGGAAAATGTCTATTTTCTTGTAGTGTGGCTTGAATCCAAAATAAAAAATAAAAAATTATGTGGCTTTGTAATTATGCCTCCACCAAATTAGAAAAAATAATATCAAGTACAGTTGAAAACATGAGATGTTTCTGAGTGGGATTTAGTTTATCTAATTATCAATCACAGACTAAGTTTCTAACCTCAGAGAGCTACAATTATTCTTCAATCAATGGAGGCCAACGGGGGGATTCGAAGGGACGATGGAGGCCGACGGGGGTGGTGGGAGGAGGATAGAGAGAGAGAGAGAGAGAGAAAGAGAGATCGATCTTGGGAACATGACTTAAGCAATTAAATTGTGATCTGCTGCATGTGGGTGTATACTCAATGTTGCTCAAATTCATACGTGGCAGCTGCTTATTTGCTGGTGTAAAAGACGGTGTGACACCCGATTAGCACCAACTCTCTCACATGACAAAAATAAGTGTGTCATGAGACCCACCAAAATAGCTATAAGGTTTGCACATGGATCGTGACCAATATAGAATCTTGTAGGTAGGTTATAGATCTGCACACGATATATCTCTTCAAAATTCATTGTAGAGTTTGTGAGGAGGGCATGAGTCTCCTGTTGTGGGTTGTGCAGAGTATTAATTTAGATGAATTGACCACCTAACTCAATGTTGCTCAAAGTCATACATGGTAGCTACTTATTTGCTGGTGTAAAAAACCATGTGACACCCAATTGGCTCCAAGTCCCTCCCATGAAAAAGATAAGTGTGTCATGAGACCCACCAAAGTAGAGATAAAGTTTGCACATGGATCATGACCAATATAGAATCTTGTAGGTAGGTTCTAGATCTGCACACGATATATCTCTTCAGAATTCATTGTAGAGTTTGTGAGAAGGGCATGAGTCTCCAATCGTGGGCTGTGCAGAGTATTAATTTGGACGAATTGACCACCTAACTCAATGTTGCTCAAAGTCATAAATGGCAGCTGCTTATTTGCTGGTGTAAAAGACTGTGTGACACCCGATCGGCTCCAAGTCTCTCCCATGACAAAAATAAGTGTGTCATGAGACCCACCAAAGTAGAGATAAACCTGGATCATGACCAATATAGAATCTTTTAGGTAGGTTCTAGATCTGCACACGATATATCTCTTCAGAATTCATTGTAGAGCTTGTGAGGAGGGCATGAGTCTCCTGTCGCGGGCCATGCAGAGTATTAATTTGGACAAATTGACCACCTAAGTCAATGTTGCTCAAAGTCATACGTGTTAACTGCTTATTTGCTGGTGTAAAAGACCGTGTGACACCCAATCGGCTCCAAGTCTCTCCCATGACAAAAATAAGTGTGTCATGAGACCCACCAAAGTAGATATAAGGTTTGCACATGGATCATGACCAATGTAGAATCTTGTAGGTAGGTTATAGATCTGCAAATGATATATCTCTTCAGAATTCATTGTAGAGTTTGTGAAATTAATAGTATTCTCTTCAAGAAATTAAAAGCACAAATATAAATTAAAGAGTAAAGAGACTTTAAAGTTTTACACATTAATAGTATAAGAGTCGATAACAATCATTCGATCACATTATCATTATCATTTATAACCGAACAATATATTTGTTAAAGATTTGTATGTTTTAATGCTATATTTAGTATCGCTCTACTTTCTTACCATGTATTAATCAGATGAAAAAAAAAAAAAGAGAAAATGTTAAAACAGGACGAGGTGAAAATTCAATATTTACACCCTTCAACCAGAAAAAGACACCTCATGCAACGTTTCATAAAAGAAAAAATCTACACAATTTTTTACTATTCATACAATCTCCACACACCACATTTATTATTATTATTTTTTTTTATCAAATATTTAATATATAAATAATGAATAGAAGAATTGAATTAATTTAAAAATAATAAATTCAAAAAAAAATTAAAATTATTAAAATATTTAAAAAAATATAGTGTTTAAAAATTAAAAAGGCTATGTAGCATTGCTTTTCATAAAACTTACTGTAAAATCACGTACTAATTTCAGTCGCTCACTCTCAGCAAGCTGCTCTCTCTCTCTCCTCACTCTCAACAAACTGCTTAGGATAGATAAAGATAAAGAGATTCGACAGCTGGCTCTACCTGCTTTTTCTTCTAATATTATCGATCCATTGTTTTTTATCGTTTTTTGTCTGACAGCCTTATTGTCATCTTTCATTTACTTTTCACTCAGTGGCGGAATCATGCACTTGTATGGTTGGGGCCATGTCCCCCCCAAATTCCAAAGATGTTGGTTATTTGGGTTTGATATTCATGGCTGGTTGATGATTAAATAAGGCAGTTGTTGGTTTGTTTTCAAGTTTAACGACTTATAAAGCTTGTTTTGCTTTATTCTTAGAATGATTGAATTCAATTAGTTAAGATTATGTGCGGGTATGTGTTAATAATGCGTGTACAAATATTTTTTATTTAATTTATCGTGACATGATTAGACTCCGGTCTCAGAACATAGAGAATATAATACCAAAGTTAGGTAAGCAGATTTCTTATACCAGACTTTGCATAAAAGAAAATGACGGAGGTTAATTTTGAAAATATGAATGTTTGTTTTGAAAAAAAAAAAGAAACTGAAAATAAACTTAGATATGTGTTCTGCATACTCATGAAATATGTATAAGAATGAAGTACTTTTTTCCATGACTGATGTAGATATGAGTTTATTTTAGCATTTTGTTTTCTGAACTGCGAAAAAGAGTGAATATGAGATTTAAAAAGTTTTTGCTTTGATTAAATGAAAATGCTTTAATTTCTTCTATTTTGAATATGTGAAATGAATTAGCAAATCTATGTAATAATCACTTACATAGATTATTACATATGTAATAATCTATGTAAGTGATTATTACATAGATTAAAAGTCTTATTGGGATGAATTAGCAAATTACAAATGTAATTTGCCACAGTGTTATATGGAAACCCTAAATTCTCTTGAGGAGACACTGCAAGAGGAATATGTGAGATGCAATTTTTTATGGGATTAAATGACTCCTTTAATAACATAAGAAGTTAGATTTTGTCGCTTGATCCTTCCTTTTTCTCAATCAATAAAGTAATTGCTTTGGTCTTACAATAAGAGAAAGAGAGAGAGAGATCACTGTCAATACCACTTTACTGACTACCGAGCCTTGAATCGATTGCTGCTTTGACAGCAAAGTCTGCTAAAACTGGAAATTTTGCCTCAAAGCAAACTAGCTTTCGCAAGGACAAACCTGTGTGTAGTCATTGTGGATATACAGACCATACTTCCTAAAAGTGTTATCGAATTCACGGTTTTCCTCCTGGTTTCAAATCAAAAAGAGGAATAACCCATTCAGCAAACCAGACTTCTTCCTTAGTGGGTAAATCAAGTTATGTGTTTCACAGTTCTCTTTATCTCAAGTTCAATACTAGGCATGTAATTTGGAGTTGGGTGATCCATGGAAA
This sequence comes from Pterocarya stenoptera, assembly GCA_003123785.1. Taxonomy (NCBI): domain Eukaryota; kingdom Viridiplantae; phylum Streptophyta; class Magnoliopsida; order Fagales; family Juglandaceae; genus Pterocarya; species Pterocarya stenoptera. The sequence goes on from QEOT01000163.1 coordinate 373,506, forward strand.
ATTTTAGTAGGAAAACAGTTAAAATTTCCTTCAGAGTTGTTTCTTTTTTAAAACTCTATAATGAATGATCCGAAGAGATATATGTGCAGATGATCTAGGTCCTACAAGATTACATTATGGCTTTGGTCCTGATCCATGTGCAAATTAAAATTAACGCACTACTTTTGGTGGGTCTCATGTGGACGCACTTATTTTTGTCATTTTTTTTTTTTTTAATGGAAATAGACTTCATTTCATTAATGAATCCCGAAGTTACATATGTGACTTATCAATACAGGGAAAAACCCAGACTACAAGTCAACCTTTACATCTGCTCTATAGCACTCCGTACATAAATTTCTTTATGACGGACTTTGTCTTAACTTCTGTATACTCTCTCTAAACAAACTGAGTTTGTTTGAAAGAAATAACACTCTGTAAAAACAGAGCTAAACAACTTCTCTTCAAAATAAGAGAAGTTCTATCCTCTTCCGTCCTCCCTAAAAGGATGAGTCCTATCCCACCGTCTCCTCCCAAAGGAAGAACGGGACTCACCTGCTATGGACACCGTTCACTTAGCCTATTTCTATTTATTAATGCTTAAAACAAGCATCCAACAAAAGCAACACTACAAACAGAACAAAAAATTAACAAAAACAACACTACAAACAACTACTAAACAAGTAACAGATTCGGAAAGGCATAGCAAAACAGGATCGGTGGTGGCGCGTGAAAGTCACGCGCCACTCTGGGAAGAAGCCAAACAGCCGGTCGAGACAGTGCCGATGTACTGGACCCTGAGCTGCCGCACATGGCTCCAACACGGTGTGATACGCGGTGGCTCCCGTATGCCACTCGCTCCCTGTAAACCGCGCGTAGGGGCGACGCACTACTCTAAATAGCGTCCAAAGCGGGAGGCTGCACGATCGGCGGACGAGGGTTCTCTCGGTGGTACGCGTGACGGAAAAAATCTACCGGAAGAACTCGGATCGACTACCTTCCTTTTATTCATCTGAAACCTGAAAAATAACACAAAAAAACAAAAGAAACTGTAGGATACGAAGGTTGAGAGGAAGGAGAGAAAAGGGGAAGAGGAAGCCAAAGCTTCCCCTCCCCCCGCAATGATATGATGGTAGGGTTTTTTTTTTTTTTAGAGGGAGGGTCTGGACGAGAGCGGCGAGAGAGACACGTAGAAAATTAGAGATTATTTATTTTTGTCATTTGGTTACTCATCATTCCGCCCATCTTTTTTATTGATTGGCTCATGTAAGTACGTGCTTTTTTCCTCCGAGATTCTCGATCCACCCCTTTTTCCGGACAGCATTATTAATGTCATCTTTGATTTACTGTTCTTGTGTCTATCTTGTTTGATCGAATTCATAATTTGTTCCATCCGCAATATTTTTTAATACCACAAGTTAACCCAATCCTTTAAATCCCACTTGGTTTTTTATTCGTCGTTTGATTTGATCGGACTACTTTTTTGTTGTAACAATGCTTTTTATCTGTGACGAATTGACCGCCTACCTAATTTGGATAGGAATTTACTGTTCATTTTCACATCCAACGTCAATAATTTTTTCTTAAAGTGTTTGGATGTTTTTCATATGGTATAGAAGTATTTTTTATCGAATGTAAGATGTAAGATGGTAAATAGTAATTAATGAAAATAATTTTTCATTTGGATAGCAAGAGTTGTAGGCAAATAATAATTTGATATTTCTGTTCAACTTGTCAAAATGGTTGCATACTTACGTATTTCTTAATTAATTTTTATATATAGACTAGAGAAATGGTAGAGATCATCAAAATCATGGTGGATTCTTTTAAAATTTTGTCCTTGTAAAAACTCAGCCAAAAAGTACGATATATATACATATTATATATATATTATGTATCTCTCTTTATATATGAAAAATTATAGAAAAAAATAGATATTACTTTTCTCAGCTTTTTTTCCTTTTATGGATACGAATACACAGCGGCGTTGCAAATATATATAAAATAAGAAGGATTTCTGTTATAGTGGTTGGTTCAAAATAGAGAATCACTATTAATTCATTAAATATTAAAATATTAATTTTTTATTCTAAATAAATATTAAAATATTAGTTTCTCACTCCAATAAAAATATTATTTGATTTGTAATTAAGAAATTTAGATAAAATTTTAGATGAGTTTAATCAAATATTTTTTATTAATAGCATTAAATGATTTTTGAAAATAGAATTTTTGAAAATATGATTTTCTTAATATTAATTTAATTAAAATATAATTATTATTAATATTAAATTGATAGAATTATAAAATTGATATAAATAAATTAAATAAAAAATTATTAATTTAATAATATTTTATTATTATATAAAAAATAAATGATTAATCTAATATAAAAATTAAATTTAAATAAAATTGACAAATATCATTATAGATTGCCATCTGTCATAATGTTATTTTTCAGCTTTTGTTTTTTGTCTTTTTCTCTGTCTCTTACTTTTTGATAGCGATGCAAGAGCCCGCCAGATAAAGATAAAGATAGAGAGATTCGACTGGCTCTAGTCTCTACCTGCTTTTTCTTCCGATATTATCGATCCATCTTTTTTTATCGGACAGCATTATTGTCAACTTTGATTTACTTTTCACTCGGGCGGAATCATGCACATGTATGGTTGGGGCCGTGTCCCCCCAAAATTCCAAAGATTGTGTAGCAAAAAACTCTTGGTTATTTGGGATTGATATTCATGACTGGTTGATGATTAAATAAGGCCGTTGTTGAGCTGTTTTTAAGTTTAACGACTTATAAGCTTGTTTTACTCTATTCTTAGAATGATTGAATTCAATTAGTCAAGGTTATGTTCCGGTACGTGTTAATAACGCGTGTATAAATATTTCTGATTTAGATTATCGTGACATGACTAGACTACGATTTCAAAACATAGATAATTTTGATTAATGTCTTATGTTGTATAGTGTAAGTAAAATTATATATAATTTTGATTAATGTCTTATGTTGTATATTTGGATAATGAGTTGATTTTAACTCATTTTATTTAATCATTATAATTTTATCAAGCTTTTAAATAATATATAATAAATAATTTAATTTTTATAAATTTTAAAATAAAATTAATATTTTAATAATATTTTATTAAATTTTTCAAACTGTTAGAAAAATAGTAAATGGAATGAAGTAATTTGACTCTTTTTGCAAAATTTGGACAATTGAAGAAGAAAAATTTTATTTCTAAGCCTCACACACCATATATTATTATTTTTGAAGATTATTTTCATAATCTTCAATAACCTCCAACAATCATATTCATTTTTATTTTTACAATCCAACAATCTATAATATAATAATCTCATATGAATATAAATGATAAAATCTTATATGAATAAAAATATGATATCTATAATATAATAATCTCAAATAGTACTTTTAGACTTTTTATAATTCTTTTCATATTTAAAAAGAAGAATAGATTTATTGTAGTTTATAGTTTAGATGAAAACAATTTAACTAATTCAATGTGGAGTAAATATAGATGATATTTGTTAAATTTAAAGATAAAAAAATATTTGACTAATCCAATACCAATACTCTGAAGCAGATAAAGATAAAAAGATTCGATTGGCTCTACCTGCTTTTTCTTCCGAGACAGCATTATTGTCATCTTTGATTTACTCTTCACTCACGGGCGGAATCATGCACATATATGCTTGGGGCCATGTCCTTATGATGTACATTGTTATCGTGTTTTCATTGGCCCCCTCCGTAATTCTTAGCTTTCAAATAATTAAATTCTCGTACGAATTTCTGAGTCGGTGTATTATGATTATCAATATGAAAAATATTATAATTACAAAATCATTACATAAAAATAATTTTATAAATTGATATAATTAGATGTGATTTATTAAATTATTAAATTATTTTTATTATAAAATAAATCTAACGAATCATATAAAATTACGTCAATTTATAAAATCATTTTTATGTAATTCTTTTGTGGATGTAGCAGTACTCATTGACCACCTACTTAATATAGCCACATGAATTTTGAAATAAAATACAAAAATAATTTAAATTTTTCAAGTTTTAAGATAAAATAATATTAAAAAATTATATTCTAATTATATTTTAATGTTTTAATTTATTTTTTTAATTTATTTTTAAAATCTCATAAAACGTCTTAATTTAAACTATTTTACTATTATATACAAAATATTTTATTACTATTTAGAAATTTTCATATAATCTTTTATTTTTTGACAGGGGCATATAATCTTAATCTATTCCATATAATCTTTCCAAACTCTGAAGAGATCATATATGTGCAGATGTAGGTCCTAGCTAAGATTTCATGTTGGTCTTGATCCATGCGCAAAAATGAACGCACTATTCTGGTGGGTCTCATGACACTTATTTTTGTAATTTGCTCACTCATTTTTTCGCCCTACTTTTTTTTTTTTTTT
>QEOT01000163.1:378625-391237 GCA_003123785.1 Pterocarya stenoptera
TTTTTTTTTTTTTTTTTTTTTTTTTTGAACTTTCATCTACTTCTTCCCAATAAAAAAATAACCCCAAACCCCTCCCTAACAGATCTCGTCCGACACCGGTACCAATCCGCACGGCACAAGAGACCCATTTCCGGCGTTCTTTGCTGCGGCTCTCGTCCGACCGACCTCCAATCCGAGAGGTAGATTTCTTTCCTTCTTCCTCAAACTAAACTACCTCTGTTATTTTTTAATTTTGCATGGTTTGTTTGGTTGTGTAGAAAGTGGAGAAAAATAGGGGTGGATTGGAAAAACGGGGATGGATCTGATCGACAAATGTCCATTTATTTATTTTTCAAATGTAGAGAATTATTTAGTAGAAGAAATCAGGAATTTATTACCATGGGGCAAGTGAGGGGCTTCGGTAGTGATGGGTTGGTGGTGAGCTTTGATTTCAGGTGAGAGATCTGCATGGCTTGAAGAACACGAAATGTAGGGAGAGGGGAGAGCGTTTTCAGGAGGGAGGAGATGGCTTGACCCAGACCAAAATGCAGGGAGAGGGGAGAGAGTTTTCGGGACTGAAGGGTGGCTTGAAGAAGACGAAATGCAGGAAATTTTTAATCAATTAAATCATGCCACCTGGATGCCACATCAAGCGGGACACTACAGCGAGAAGGGAGAGCGGTGGGGCTATCATTTTCCTTTGGGTTTTGGATAGCCACGACTTGTACAGAAATAACTTGAAATTTTTGTTCAACTTGTATAGAAATTATTCTAAAGAAATTTTTAAAGTTAGAGAGTTAGTATTCATTAATTAAATCTATAATTTATTTATAAATAATCAACAAATTTTTATTAAAAAAATTTTAAAACTTTCTTTAGTAAATAAGGGTATATTATGTCATTTTTTAGGAAATATTTTTTTGTAAACAAAGTTATATTATGTTGGATAATTAGGTTGATTTAAAAATTAAAAAAAATTAAAAATTAAAATACACAAGTAATCAAATTCATGGACAAAATTAGGGACAAACTAGTATTTTTAATTATATGAGTAATGCTATTATGCCTTCTAATTTATACTATTATCTTTTTTTCTTGACGTGGCACGTAGTTTATTAAAAAAATTAAAAACACAAACATAAAAGAAGAGAGGAAATCTAAGATTTTAATCTTTCAACTTTTTTATATTTTCAAGTACCATTTTGTACATGTTTGAGATTGCGGTAGGAAATATAACATATAGCATATATTTTTTAGGTTTATAATTTATAGCTTAAGTTATATTATTAAAAAGTTATTTATTGTTTGGTAACTATATGGTCAAAGCACTTTCAAACATGTTATATTTGTTTGAAAAAAATTTTAAAAATTGCTTTCTGAGGTAGAAATGACGATTATTTGATTTTTCAAAGATTATGACCATATTTTTGAAAATTTAAAGTTGTAATTATCTAAAAGCTATATGAGTATTTTAGCCCATTGACAATTTTTTTTTTTAATTTGAATTACGTTCAGCACTATCCAAAAAAATACATACTTTATAGCTTATTTGGGATTAAAAAGTATTTTAATATGTAACCCCAAAAAACCTAATTTTTATATTAAATGGCTCTTAAGACTATCTAAATAATTTTTTAAGACTCTTAACATAATTCCAAATAAACCTTTTAATTTAAGAAGATTTTCTTAACCCACGAATTAAGAGGAAAGTCTTATGGTGTATGATGTAAGGATGATATATAAAAAATTTTCCTATTTAAAACAAAAACTTCTAACAAGGCTAAATGAGCACTCATTAAAAAGAACCAATGCTTAAGGATTTATTTGGATAATGAATCAATTCATCTAATTATTATAACTTTATCAAATTTTTAAATAAAATATAATAAATAATTTAATTTTTATAAATTTTAAAATAAAATTAATATTATTATAATATTTTATTAAACTTTCATTTCATTTCAATCATTCTCAAAACTATTCAACGGAGTAGGATGAAAATAGTGAATGGAATGTAAGGTAATCTCTTGTTTGTCCTTTTCTTTCCCATGCGATCGAGTGTAATTTGAGCTTAGTGTAATTTCAGAGGTGGCAGCATGCAAGTGGAAGACTATTATTTGAGGAAAAATGGCCTGATCGCTTAGAAGCGGCGGTTCTGTTGTACTTTTTTGTTATGGTTTTTATTAATTTTTATTAATTTTGTTTTTGCCCTCAATAGTATGGTGGGATGACTCTCAATTTAGGTTGTGATCCTTGGTAGTGGTGGGCTACAATGCACATGCATGGTTTGTTTAATGATAAATTATTAGTAGTAAAGAAGGTAAGCGTTTACATGGTTTAGAGCAGGTTTGGGATTGAATTTAAAAGTTTAAAAAGTACTTTTAACTGTTTAAAATTTCTTTTAAAAAAATATATATATTTGATAAATTTATAAAAAGTGTTTTAATCACTTAAAAATTGAAAGTCTACTTTTTTAAAAAGTATTAAATTGAAACTTTTATCGAAAAGCTCCTCTAGATAACTGTATATTTTTAAAAAATTAATATAACTAACTTAAAAAGTATTTTAGATATAAGTTTATCAAACAATAAACAACTTTTGAAGTATATAATTTATTATTTAAGTTATAAATTATAAGTCCTAAAACTATAAGCTCACCACAATCTCAAACATGCACTTAGTATTGAGACTTACGTCTATTGGTCGTGGATGCAAAATCTACTATGAATAGAGTTTAATACAAACTCTCCTTCCCCCAAAACTCTCTACAATAACTTCCGTAGCATTCTCTAAAAACCAAAAAGCAATCTCGGAGCACTCTGATTCTTCTTTCCTTTATTTGCATAGTTTATTTTTATAATACTTTTCAATTCATTTTATTTTATCTAATTTAATCATTATAATTTTTTCAAATTCTTATATAAAATAAAATAGACAATTCAATTTTTTCAAATTTCAAAATAATAATAATAATAATAAAATATATTCTAAAAATATTTTATTCAATTTTTAACTTTTATCTCAATTCATCTAATCTTATCTACAATAACAAACGAGTTTTTGTTGTAAAAAAAAATTAAGCTAAGCTGAACTGACTTCTTTATTAATATAGTGAGTTGAGATGGTTGAGTGAGTTTTATGAGATTCACTTAAAATGTATTTGAATGTTAAGATAAATTTAAACATATTTATAAAAAATTATAAAATAATTGGATCCCATCGTTAAAGAGTATTGTTCATCTAACACCTTTGTCCCACTTCCGGAGCCAAACCTGCAAGCGAAAAGAAAAAAATGAAAGGCAAATAACGGAAGCCGCACTTGTAGCCAAAGTAGGTTCACGTGAGTTTGTCTGGTGGGGTTAAGTAATAATCTGAAATCTAAATTTTGTCAAGGATGGAGCCCAACCAATAATCTCACTTAAAAGAGGATGAATGTTCAAAATAGTTTAAAAATAAAATACATTCAGCTGAATTATGCATCCAAAAGAGGCTAGAAGTGGATCCCAGCCCCAAAGGAAGCAGATCTCTGCCCCTAGGAAAGTAGATCCCTCTTTTTTGTTGCTTCTTTTTATCTTTTTAAGTCCCTTTCACTTGCTACCTTGATTAAATTCATAAATTTTTTCAATTCATCTTAATTTATCTCATATTTATTAATATAATTTTTTTTAATTTTTACATAAAATATAATAAATAATTCAATCTTTTTAAATATAAAAATAATAATATTAAAATATAATATATTAAAAATATTTTATTTTATTATACATAAATCATCTCATATCTCTTATGCAAACCTTATCCTACCTTTTGTCCAATCTTTATTTTATGTCTAATCAAGTCGTGTAGCTGACAACTATCGTGTTCTCTTTTATATACCTACATATCGGACAAGAATAGCACTATAGCCACCGCTCCTAGCGGTAACTACCGTTAGTGCTTTTCAGATTTTTATTTTTATTTTTTGGTATTTTTTTACATATATTTTTTTAACACATTTAAATACTTAAAAAAAATAAAAAGAATTAAAATATTATTAAAAAGTACTTACTAATAATAAAATAAAAAAAACCACAGCGATAAAAACCATTGATAGAAATCATTTGTAAGAGTAGTATTACTCATCGGACAATATTCAATCTTACATTGGCTCTTGGTGGCTTTTTTTGTTGTTGTTTTTCTTCTTCTTCTTCTTCTTTCCTTTTTAAAAAGCATTAGTATTGAATTATGTAAATACAAATAAAATAGATAATTTAATTAATAGAAGATAAAAATAGCGTGCATTGAATTATGTAAATGTAAATTAAAATTACTTTCAGCTACAGTAAATCATTTTTTGTGATTATATTTGACCTTCACGATAACTCAACCAAATCTATTAAAAAATTATTTCTTTCATCCGAACACATTCTCTTCTCTTTGATTTCTTCTCTCGATTTGTTCCTCCTACCAACAAATTCTCTCCATTTCACCCATGTACCTTTATAATACTATTTTATTATTATTTTGAGATATTTTATTATTGAAAAAAAATTATTATTGAAAAAAAATATTTTTTTATTATTCTCTCCATTTCATCCCACCAACATTAGCATTTTATTATTAAATTTATAATATTTTATTATTATTTTGACTAATATATAGATAATCTAATGTGAAAATAAATTCGAAGTAAAATAACGAAATATAAAATTATGTCAAATTATACAAATTTTATATTTATATTTACATAATCCAATATTAATGCTCTAATGAGCTTTAAAGTTTGCTTACAAATTTATCACACCCTAGTAGTAAATCTCAGAAGTCAAAAGTAAAAAACTCAAATCACTTTTGCAACCTCTCTTCTATAAATTGATTAGTAATTTGCAGTAGGTGCAGGGAAATCACCTATATAATTTTAAGCCCAAGTATTCCATCTATGAGAATGTATTAGGAGTGGTTTATTTTCTCTAATCTCACCTAATTATTATTATTTTTTAAAAAACTCATATAATAATAAATAATTTAATTTTTTTAAATCTTAAAATAAAAATAATATTATAATTTTATATTATAATAATATTTTTTTTAATTTTTAATTTTCATCTAATCTCATCTCATATATATATATATATATATATATGTAAAATGGATAGATCAAAAGATACTTTTCAAAATTCGAGTATGTTTTCTACTCACGACTCCTCATTGTACTTGGACAAAATATGGCTAAATGGTACGTGATCTATTTTCGCTGCGCATTGTGTTCATGACCTAGATGTAGCATCTTGGCGGTAGACTTTAACAAAGAACAAAAATATATCGAAAGTAGGTAAATTTCTTTTGTTTTTATTAATCTAACAAGTAACAAGTAGTCTATTTCGTTATTAATTGAGCAAGTTGTCGACATTTAATTGAGTAGGTGGGCAATTTATTTTCTAATGGTCAAATGTCAATTTCTGATTTTATGGCTTCAGAATTAAAATAAAAAATAAAAATAGAAACATTCTTAATTAGGGATGACAATATGTGACATGGTGCATAAGTCTGACTCGGGTATTGAACTGGATCGCGCACCGGGTTGACCAATCGGATCAGGATCCAGCCATATTATTTTATTATTTTTTAATTAATTAAAAAATAAAAGAAAAATTCTTTTTCTTTCTCAAAGCTTGTCTTTTATTGTTTAATAAATGTATGAATTATTTGGAATTAAATTATGGGCCATAGCTATTAGTTATAAAATTCTTAATTATTGTTTCTTATGAGTTTTATTATATGATAGGTCATATAAATATATGAGTTATTTGGACTTGAATTATGGTTATTAGTAATAAAATTTTCAATTATTATTTTTCATGAATTTTATTTAATGGTAGGTTGGAGAAATGGAGAGATGGAGTTTTTAACAGCTTTCAAATTAGAGAGAGTAATTGTATCACTTACAAATTAAATTATACTAAGTACATATTTGGTGTATAATCCATACTGATTTATAAATAAAAATCTTCTACTCATTTTAATCTACAAATTAATAGAAAGCATAAGAGCGAGAACGTAATCCGTCCTTCGTTCATATTAATATTATTTCTGATGTAATAATATAATTAGGGTGGCTCTACAACTATAGTTGGGAGCTTCCCCAGTATATTTTGTGTATTTTTTTTTTTTTTACCTTTTTTTCACATATATTTTTTAACACCTTTAATTTGTTTTAAAAAATATTCAGAACATTATTAAAAAATATTTCCTTAATTATTAAATAAAAAGAAATCCCAATGGAAGCCTTCAGCAAGAAAACTAGCATTTTCAATATAATTATTAAGAATTTGTACACTCTAATACTATATTTAAAATTTTCGTAATTTCTCATGATGCATTAATTTTAGTAGGGAAACAGTTGGAGTTCTTCTAGGTTGTGTTTGTTTGTTGAACCAAACTCAATCTATCTCAAATTAATCATTAATAAAATTCATAATTTTTTTAATTTTTTATAAAAAAAATTAAACCCATCTCAATTTATTTTATACATTTTAACCTAAAAAGTTAAACTCATCTTAATATAGTGAGTTATTTTTCCAAACTCTATAAGAGCACTGGTCATTGGCGCTGGACTTATCAAATGAGTGACATTTTCAAAATTTGATGGATTTGTGTTTAAAATCATTGCATTGGATTCAGAGTACACTAAAATCTTCAACTTTGAGCTACATCTATTTAGGTTCATCTCCAATTTGAAGACTAACTGTTCACACTCTATTTTAACCATTATTTTATTTACTTAAATTATTGTTTCCCAATTTTGAGCCACAATATATTTAAGTATCAAAATAATTATTAATCAACATATAGTTAGTTTAATTATAAAATATGAAAAAGATAAATTAAAAATATGATTATTAAATAAAGTATTATATTATTATTTTGACTAATCTAATGTTTAATCCAATGTGAGGTTATGGCTAGGGAGGTTTTGGATTTGAATAATGCTACTATGTCTCATCAATTTGTCCTCATTTTTTTAAAAAAAAATTTCTTAATGATTAAAAAGCGGGCACACAAAGCGGCAAAATAGTACCATTATTTAAATTTATGAAAAATATGTATTTGTTTATCAAATTTTAGAAATAAACTTAATTAACCAATGTCAATATTCTAAAGACGAAGTGATATATGTGCAGATGTAGGTCTTACCTGCAAGATTCCATGGTGGTCGTGATCCACCCTCTTTATAGAGCATTATTGTAGTCTTTGATTTAGGTGCAGTTTAGATAATAGGTTGAAATCAGATGAATCAAGATAAAAAATAAAAATAAAATAAAATATTATTTAAAAATTATTTTTAAAAATTATTATTATTTTAAAATTTGAAAAAAATTAATTAATTTATTATATTTTATATAAAAATTTTAAAAAATTTTAATAATAACATAAGATGAAGTGGGAAAAAATATTATTGTAGTGCCTATCTGATCGACTTTCGTAATTTGGTACACCGACAATTTCTAATACCATAATTTTACCTTAGAAAAATGCTACGTCCACCCAATGTTGTGTCCCTCCTGATTGAGTCCTGACAAAATTTTGTTTTTTTAATTAGTGATTAAGAATTTTTTTTTTAGTGATGTGATTATTTTGTTTTTAAAAAATGTTTAAGAATATAAAAAAATTAATGAAAAAAAAATTAAAAAATACTTGTTATTCTTTTCGGGACGCTCCCGTGCTACATCATCGGTGGATATAGCACTGCTCTTTCTCGTCCCCTGGCTTTTCAATTGCTGGTTGATTTGATGGGGCTAGACTATTGTTGTCACAACGCTTTCATGACCTGCGACACCTTGACCACCTACCCAATTTTAATTTTAGATTGCCAAGACTAATTACAAAAATAATGTTAATATAATTTAAAAAATAATTAAATTTTATATAAATAATCTGTATTGGACTAATTAAAATTTTTTAATTTAGATTTTGAGTTATAATAATTTTAAAAATAATTTTTAATGTTGGAGAGTAACTATTCACCTATTAAATCTATACTTTATTCACAAATAATCAATAAAATTTTATTAAATTTTTTTTTTTAAAGATTAGTAAACAAGGTTATATTAAAATACACAAGGAGTCAAATTCATGGACAAAACTATGGGCCAACTAGCAATTCTTTTTCATTATACGAGTAATAATAATGTTACTATACCCTCTAATTTATACTATTATCCTTTTCTTCTTGACGTGGCACCTAGTTTATTAAATAAATTAAAAACATAAACATAAAAGGAGAGAGATATTCAAGCACCATTTTATTCATATTTGAGATTGCGGCAAGAAATATAAGATATAGCTTATACTTTTTGAGTTTATAATTTATAGCTTAAATTATACCATTAAAAAGTTATTTACTGTTTGGTAACCATAATACCATATGGTCAAAGCATTTCAAACATGTTATATTTGTTTGAAAAAAATTTAAAAAGTATTTTTTGAGATAGGAATGACTATTATTTGATTTTTCAAAGATTATAACCATATTTTTAAAAATTTAAAGTTGTAATTATCTAAAAACTATATGAGTATTTTAGCCCATTGACAGTTTTTTTTTAAAATTAAATTACGTTTACACTATCTAGAAAAACACATAGTTTTTAACTTATTTGAAATTAAAAAATATTTTAATATGTAACCTCCAAAAAACTTAATTTTTATATTAAAGAGCTTTTAAAACTATTTAAGTATTTGTTAAGACTCTTAACAAAATCTCAAAGAGACCTTTTAATTTAAGAAGATTTTCCCAACCCACGGATTAAGAGGAAAGCCTTATGGTGTATACTATAAGAGCATCCATATTAAATTTCCATAAAATTTTTTATAATTTAGCTATAAAATACATTTCCTAAAACTTTTTTTTTAAATTTTACTCATCTTTCAAAAACCTCTACATCTCATTCCCTATCTCTATCTCTATTATATTAAAATAATATTTCTTTATTCTTTTTTTATTATTTTTTTTCTCTCACTTCTATTTACAAATTTAACTACTCTATATTTTTTCTTATGTTTGAACTATTACTCTTATGAATATTTTAAATAGAATTTAAATTATTTTTAATATTTTTAATATTTTCAGAGTTATTTAAATTATTTTTAAAATTATTATTTAAAATTATAACAAATATGATTATGAGAAAAAGTATAGATGATTAGAATAAGAATTAATTTAATTAAAATGAATAAAATATTAATAAAAGTGATTTTAAAAATGAATAGTTGTTACCCACAATTTCCTAAATATTTCTCCTAAAATGGAGAATTCAATAGAGAGAGACTTTTAGAGAAAACTTCATAATTGTCCCTAAATTATAAGAATATATGGAATATAAAGACTCTAATAAGGTTGCTCTAAGGACGATAAATAAAATTTTTTCCTATTTAAAACAAAAACTTCTAACAAGTTTACTCATTAAAAAGAAGGAATGCTTAAATTTATTTGGATAATGAGTTGATCTTAATTTAATTTATCTAATTATTATAGTTTTATCAAATTTTAAAATAAAATATAATAAATAATTTAATTTTTATAAAATTTTAAATTAAATTAATATTATAATAATATTCTATTAAACTTTTATTTCATTTTTATCATTATCCAAACTATTCAATAGAGTAGGAGGAAAATAGTCATTAGCGAATGGAATGAAAGGTGAATTTTACAAAATTTGGATAATTGATCAAATAAGAAAGAAGATTGATTATTTAGTTAAGAGTCGTGCTATATAGAATATTTCATATTATCCACTTCATTTAAAAATATGTAATTTATTATTTTATTTCTTTCATATAATATAAAATATGAGGTTAAAATAAGATAATTACATATTTTTATATTTTTAAGTGATGTATAAAAATGTAAACCTTGTATTCAGAATTTTTAAAGGAGACTGCCCACCGATGGATACCCACCCACTCACGTACGGACTGTGACAGTGAAAAATAAATCACGACGCAGTTTTTGGGTGGATATAATAAATGACAACGCAAGGTTGATGGATATCCACCAACCACGTACGGACTGAGACAGTGAAAAATAAATCACAACGCAGTTTTTGGGTGGGTATAATAAATGACGAGTGGGGCTACTCTGCACCCTTACCGCTGGGCGGTAATTTTTTTTTTTTTTTCTTTTCATTTTTTTAATACATTTTAAGATTTTTAAAAAATATAAAAAAAATTTCAATACACTTAAAATTATTTTTTTAATCATTAAAAAATAAAAAAAATAAAAAAATTTTTCTTTTTCCAAACGATCAACTTGAGTAGTCAAGTTGAGAGGATAAATTAATGTTTCTCAATAAATGACAACGCAGTTTTTGGATGATACCCACCACGTACGGACTGTGACAGTAAAAAATAAATGAAAAACGCAGTTTTTTAGTTTGGTGGGTCCTTAATCATTTATGACCATCTGTCATAATCTCTCTTTTCAGTTTTTGTTTTGGGTGGACTATTCTGCCGTTCGAATTTTGTACCGTTCAGTGTAAAATTTTTATTTTATTTTATTTTATTTTTTAATATATTTAAATATATTTAAAAAATAAAAAAATTATCAATATATTTAAAATTGTTTGATAGGTTTATGTAAAATATCCTAGTCATGGAAATATGTAAGGGTGGAACTAGAAGAGGCTTGGCTCCACAAAATTTTACTTGTTTGATAGGTTTCATTGACTTTAGGTAAGCTTGAGGTAAATTAGAAAGTTAAAGTCGCCTTCAACTAATGAAAAGAAAAAATGATTTGGAAATGTGAACTCAAGGTTGCTGCCACTGCTTGAGTCTACAGGCAATTTGCTGCCACTGTATTTTCCTAATGTTCCAACTATCAAAAGATTATAACAGGATTCTTGTGTCTCTGGCTATAGGTTCTATGATCCGGTCTGCATTTTTTTTCAAGTGCCTCAACCGCACCTATTGCCACTTGGGAGTCCCAATAGTGATTTTTCTAATATGCTGAGCCTTTGCTTCCTTAATGCATGTGTACATTGCAGTGACCTTAATACCCACCCACTCATGTGTACCTTGATTTGAATTTTGACTTATAATGAAGTTGGCTATAACATAAAGCAGAGATCCATCCTCTCATTGCATTCTGCTGCAAATGTTTGCCACATAAGAACATAAGAGCATTAGTTATGGGCTCAACAAAATTAAATTATAGTCGAAGAATAGTTAAAGTGTAAGATATGTTGAGCCAAATGAGCTAGTCAAATAATTTTTTTAGATTAAAATATTCACTTGAATTGAAATGAATGAAATTGTTAAGAAAATATTATGTTTTATAGTAAAATAATATAACCATTGAAGAAATATAATCGTTAAAAAAATATATTGGTTGGATAAATATAATTGTTAAAAAAATATATTTACGCTACTTCCAAACTGCTGCATACTCAGGCATAGGGATTTCCATTTTGGATTTAAATTGTTGTTCACTACTTACTGTCTTGCATATTGGAATGGAGCCTCCACTCTCAACAATTCTAGATATTCTTAGAAAAGGGTCCTAGAATAAAATGATGAATTTTAAAAGAAACAAACAACGAATATACATTATAAATATTTTTTTAAGACTCTTGATATAATCCCATACAGACCTTTTAATTTAAGAAGATTTTCCCAACCTGCTGATGAAGAGGAAAGCCTTATAATATATGGTGTAGGAATGATAAATATAATTTTTTTATATTTAAAACAAAAACTTCTAACAAGTCCAAATGAGCACTCATCGTTTTAAAGAAAGAATGCTTAAGGACTAATTTAAATAATGAATTGGTCAACTCAATTCATTTAATTATTTCTAGTTTTATCTAATTTTTAAATAAAATATAATAAATAATTTAATTTTTATAAAATTCTGAAATAAAATTAATATTATAATAATATTTTATTAAGTTTTTATTTCATTTCTCCAAACTATTCAACGGAGTAGCAGGAAAAAAAATCTTCACAACTTTTTATTATTCACCCACATGTCACACTTTATATTTTTTTAAAATTTTTTTTATATGAGTAGTAAATAAAAAATTTAAAATATTTTAAAAAAAATAAATTCAAAAAAATATTAAAAAAATATTAAAAAAATATAATATATAAAGTATAGAGTATGAATAAATAATAAGAAATTCTGTAAGAAAACCCAGGAGGAAAATAGTGAATGGAATGCAAGGTAATTTTTGCAAAATTTGGACAATTGATCAAATAAGAAAGAAGATTGATTATTTAGCTAATCTGTCAAAGCAGACTGCCCACCGATGATACCCACCCCGTACGGACCGTGACAGTGAAAAATAAATGAAAACGCAGTTTTTCAAACGGGTTTTACTAAATAATTTTTTATTATTTATCTACACTTCACATTTTATATATTTTAATATTTTTTAAAAATTTATTTTTGAATTTATTTTTTAAAAATATTTTAAATTTTTTTATTTACTATTTATATAGAAAATATTTGATAAAAAAAATTAAAAAAAATAAAAAATAAAATATGAATGAAATAATAAGAAATGATAAAGATTTTTTGTTTTCAAACTGGCCATCTGTCATAATGCTTCTTTTTCAGCTTTTGTTTTTTGTCTTTTTCACTGTGTCTTACTTTTT